>PVIW01006255.1:0-90597 GCA_004026585.1 Noctilio leporinus | reverse complement strand
GCTGCTCCCCTTCTTTGCCTCTACCTCCCCCCTCCCCCCAACCCCGTTCCCCCTGACCACTGCAGGCCTATTCCTTGTATTCATACACTTGGTTCTGTTTTGCTTGTTGTTAGTTTTGCTCATTATTGTCCTGTAATGGGTGAGATCATATGATATTTGTCCTTCACTGACTGGCTTATTTCACTAAGCAGAATACTCTCCAGTTCCATCCATGTTGTTGCAAAGGGTACAAGTTCCTTCTTTCTTTCTGCTATATAGAATTCCAGGGCCCAGAGGCATATGAAAGAATGCTCAACATCGCTAGTCATCAGAGAGATGCAAATTAAAACTACATTAAGATACCACCTCACACCTGTCAGAATGGCCATCATCAGCAAATCAACAAACAACAAGTGTTGGCAAGGATCGGGGGCAAAGGGAACCCTCATACACTGTTGGTGGGAATGCAGGCTGGTGCAGCCACTGTGGAAAACAGTATGGGGTTCCCTTAAAAAACTAAAAATGGAACTGCCTTTTGATCCAGCAATTCCACTACTTGGACTGTACCCAAAGAATCCTGAGACACCAATTCATAAGAACCTATGCACACCTATGTTCATAGCGGCACTATTTACAATAGCCAAGTGCTGGAAACAGCCTAAGTGCCCATCAGTGGATGATTGGATCAAAAAACTTTGGTACATTTACACAGTAAGATATTTTGAGAGAGAGAGAGAGAAGCCACATTCACGGAACTTTTATTACTGTATATTGTTATAATTCTCCTGTTTCATTATTAGTTATTATTGTTAATCTCTTACTGTGCCTAATTTATAAATTAAACTTTCTCATAGATATTACATATAGGAAAACACGTAGTGTATCTAGGATTCAGTACTATCCATGCTTTCAATCACCCATTGTGGGTCTTGGACTATATCCCCCGCAGATCCAGGTCAAGGGTGGTTGTGAGGATTAATTGAACTGACACTTGGAAGGAGCCCCTGTAAGGGTTCAATAAGTGTTAGATATTCTTTTTTTTTTTTTAATTATTTTATTTTTTTAAAATATTTTATTTATTATGTTTAGAGAAGGGGAAGGGAGAGAGACACCAATGTACGGTTGCTGTTCACCTGCCTCCAGCAACAGACCTGGCTGGAGACCTGGCTTGCAACCTGGTTATGTGCCCTGGCTGGGAATCGAACCAACAACCTTTGGGTTCGCAGACCGGCGCGTTAGCCACTGTGCTACCAGCCAGGGCAGATATTCTCCTCTGTAGAAATAAGTAGTCTTCAAAGATTGCTGCTGATCAATGACTAATTAGATGTATTATTATTATTGTTATTTTTCAATGACAGCTTACCCACAATATTATTCTGTATTCATTTCCGATGTACAGCAAAGAGGTCAGGAAATCATGTACTTTACAGAGTGGTTCCCCTGATATTTCAAATACCTACCTGGATCCATACATGGTTATCAGAGTGTTGTTGACTATATTTCCTATGTTGTAATCTACAACTCTGTGGTTCTTTAACCACCAACTTGTACTTGTTAATCCCTTCGCCTTTTTCACCCAACACCCCACCCTCCCCTGTGACAGCTGTCAGTCTGGTCTCCATTTATGAGCCTGTTTCTATTTCATTTGTTTATTTTGTTCTTTAGATTTTACATATAAATACAGGGGTAGGCAAGAGTAGGTTTACAGTTGTGAATATACAAAATAAAGTTTATTCTTATGCAAGCACTATTATAATCATAACCTGCATGTT
The DNA here is from genome assembly GCA_004026585.1 of Noctilio leporinus. Taxonomy (NCBI): domain Eukaryota; kingdom Metazoa; phylum Chordata; class Mammalia; order Chiroptera; family Noctilionidae; genus Noctilio; species Noctilio leporinus. The sequence continues at coordinate 88,846 of PVIW01006255.1, read as the reverse complement.
TTTTTTTTTTTCCATAGGAACAACTGTAAACCCACTATTTGTATGGTATTTGTCTTTCTGTCTCACATTTCCCTTAGCACAATTCCCTTCAATGACTAAATATATTTAAAGTGAGCAATAGTATCAGGATCTTTGAATTTCATTACTTACCATAATAAATTAGTCTTACAGTTGTTTTGAAATTTAAGTGGGAATTCATCTGCTAGGATGCCAGATATAAGCCCTCAAAAACTGAGAAGAGTTGGCTTAATACAAATCAGCTAATAGGCACAAACCAGTATTTTAGGTTTTTCTTTAGTCTTTCTTCTGTAAAACATTTTCCTTAAGTGGATTCTCCCTTTCATATGAAAGTGTCCAATGATTCCCATGAGATGATGGTATCTTCTTTTTCATTAAACTTAGAAAGGGCTTTTTGCTGTCCAATATCCTTTTTTAATTTCCTGTGCTTTTGTTCTTTTATCCAAAAAATCATTGCCAAATCCAATGTCATTAAGTTTTTCACCTATTTTCTTCTAAGAGGTTTATATTGTTTTAGTCTTACCCAAAGTAAGTAGAAAGTCTTCTTTTTTTTTCTCTTCATGTTGTAATCCTTCATGGCTAATCTGAAAAATTAATCTGTACCAATTATTAATGCTACTCCTGCTGGCTACATAAGAAACACCTCAAAGCCAGGTGACTTGAAACAATGATGTCATTGCTTATTAACAAATCTGCATTCTGCTGGAGTTGGCTAGAGTGTCTTGGAGGCTGGTATCTGGAATGATCTGAAGGGTTTGCTCATTCACTCACCTGTGTGGCAGTCTGGGACTTGAGCTTTGGCTGTTGGTCACAGTATTCACACATGACCTTTCATTGTGGCTTCTGGGCTTCCAAGCAGCATGGTGGCTGGGTTCCAAGGGTGAGCATTTAGATAGATAGATAGATGGATGAATGGGTAGGTGGGTGGGTGGGTGGGTGGATGGATGGATGATAGAGAGCAGAAGCCATATTCCTTTTTTAAATTTAATTTTATTGTTGTTGTATTATATCCACCCCCTTTTTCCTCCCCTCCATATTGTTTGTGTGAATTAGTTCCTGAATTCCTTTTTTTTGTCCTCTGTTGGTCAAGTAGCCTAGCTCAGTTGAAGGGAAGGGAAAATAGGCTCCAGTTCCCAATGGAAAGCTGAGAGGTTCTGGATGATCATGTAAGACCAGGTATAGTACTGTGACTATATTTGGAAAATCTCCATACCTTCCAGTGGCAGTATACACATTTTTAAATGGCAACATCAAAATCTACAGAAAAGATTGCTAAAGTGGGAACTTCAGGGAATAAGGCACACTTCCGACAGATATTTAGGTAGCTCTTTCAATAATGTTAGGTAGGCAAACATATTCTGCAGTACAAGGACCAGTTCTGAAAGGGGACAGTGAAATCTCTAAAGGTTATGTGAGCCAAGCTTAACATGCAAATTCTTACAAGGTAGAGTTTATTTTTGCACTTATTAATCTCAGGATTAAGAGGGAGTGTTCCAGTAAGTTCTCTTATCATTGTTGGTCAAACTTCTACAGGAATATTGCCACTCAAAATGGTCAGGATGTTATCAGTGTGAGCTCTTCGTGAAAACTCTGAACCTACTTAACTATAAAATTGGTGAAGATCAGATAGTTTGAAAGCTTAATATTGAAAAAGTAACATGTCAAGGAAAGTCAGAAAAGGACATGGACTTCAAGATCATCTAGAATTCTATGGAGAAAGACTGACTCTGTGGCAATTGAGTGCCAAGAGAGAGGCAGTGCCTTATTCATGCTGTGGATGAACTTAAAGTGTGACTTAAATTTGTGTAACCAGGTCTGATTATTTTCATGGCCAATGAGTGCCATTGAGAAAGTTACTCATAAAGGGAAAAAGATCTACTCCAAACTTTTATTGTTCATCATTTTGCTATCAATAAAACCTTCCATTGAGGGTGTTTTGAAATTATTTTATTATTAGTTTTTATTCAAGATGCTTTTGAAAGAATTCTGGGTTCTGCTTTTTAAATACAAAAGGTTTGGTTTTCATTCACTTAACCACTAGATGGCAGCCTTGTGCCACTTTTCAAGCCGTCAGAAAAGGCCAAGTTCTGGAGGAAAAAAGGAGCCTAGGATTTTGCAAGGATGCCAGCTCATTCATTTCTATTTTGCACGTGGTTTTGACATTCTGTTTTTTGGCTTTCTTCCATTAATTATGACACTCACAGTTTTTGGTTCACTGAGAGGCAGAGAACCAGAGCTTTAATTAAACCCGTGGGAGCACTGCCTTGGTAACAACTGTGCACCAGGCACTTTATAGAAATGGTTTCATTTAATTCTCACAGCATCCCCATGAAACAGGAATTATTACCTCTCTCCTTACATTGGAGAAACCTGAGGGTCAGAGAGGTTTAGCAAACTACCCTGTGGAACCTGGGTTTGCATCACTTGTCACAAAACCCTTGAGGGATATGAAATGAAATTAGAATTTTTTTTGACATCTCGGTATATTACAGCTAGAGTCAACCCCAAGTTTTATACTATGGAAATTACACATAAGGCTTTAAGATAACTGTTCTTCACATGCCAACATTGCAAGTTTAATTGGTTTTATTTGCTGGGGTGGCATTTTAACCTTTTGTTGATTTATTATAGAAAAAAATCATTTAAATTATGATTGATAAATACAAATCTCTGGTTTATGTTTCGATGCTCATAGAAATTTAAGTGTGGTTTTCTTATGGAGAACAGCATCCTGCACTTTCTACTTTGTACTATTGTCTGTGCTTGCAGAAGAAATCATGGATAGTACTTCCTAGTGAGCTCAGGGAAATAAGATCCAAGCCTGAAGCATTTGTTTATGTCCTTGCCTTAAATTGCCCTTATTGAGTTTGTGTGTAACCAGAATGTGTATAATCAGGGTGCAGACAAAAAATAAATGCAAAATAATCCGCATGAACAAAATAGCAACATTTTACATAAAGATGAAATTCATAACTATGCTAACCTGAGCCATATTTGAGCTAGAGGCAAAATGAGTTTTTGATGCCCTCTAAAGTTTGAACTCAAGGTAGATGCTTCATTCACTTGGTTCCAGTTCCAGCCCTGGAAACATCCCAAAGGGATTGTTAAGACAGGTTTCTCTCAACATATAGCCAATAAAATTTTATTGAGTGGCTACCATATGCCAATGAGTATGCCCAGTTTTCTGAGCAAAACGATGAGTAAAAAGGGGCCTAGTTTCTACTCTCATGGAGCCTAGGAAGCACATCACTCAAAGTTGGGGTGTGTTATTATGTAATACGTGACTAAGAGGCACTTGGTGTCAATGGGAAACCGAGCCATGTGACAGCACTGTAATGGATGGAGCCATGTTTCTCTGCTGAATTTTACAACTTGTGAGTACAATTTGTAGACTGAGATCAGAGAGTATTCTGAAAGAAGTTGGATCTGATGAAATAAACCGTAGTCCTAAGGTCCTCTTCTTTCATTAGTATTCCGACCTAGAAGATTGAAACGTTTGCTGAATTGGGGACACTATGCATTATTTTCAATTTCATAGTGTCTGTGAGCATTGGTTTTGGGATGATCAAACCGAATCTGTGAGTAATTAAGTAGAGCTCATATCATAGTGCTGGGGTTTGCCTGCCAGCCTTTACCATCTTTCAGTTGGGTAACTTTGGAGAATTTATTTCATGTTTTTGTGCTACCTCATTGGTGAAAAGGAAGGTGGTAAGAGTAAATAAGCTGATCTATGTAAGGTGCTTAGAACAATTCTTGGTCATAGTAAATGCTTTATATTTATGTACATTTCTACTACTAATATGAGTATTTCATGTAAATTACTTGGCTTATCTAAGCCACAGTTATCTCAATTGCCAAATGTAAAAAAAAAATAATACCTACTATGAGGTTCTTGTGATGACTGAGTGAATCAATGGAAATCACTCAGGCTTGGCATATATATGCTCAAAGAAAGCTAGCTCTCTCTTTTTGTTTTAAGTTTCTCTCCTTAACTGAATATCTTTTAAAATCCGATAAAGATTATAAATTATTCATTTTATATACTTGATGTTGTTCATAGTATCTGGGATTTAACAGATACTCAATAAACCTTTGGATAGAGCATGTTTAAATGAATACACTTTAGAATCATAAAAGCCCTTAAGTAGTTGAGGTTGCATGCAATTGTGATATAAATTAAATGTATTTTGGTGGTGGCGGTGGTGGTGGTGGTGGTGTGTGTGTGTGTGTGTGAGAGAGAGAGAGAGAGAGAGAGGAGAGAGTGAGAGAAAATGAGAGAAAAGGATTATGTCCATCCAGGAAAGTACTATGGTCTGAACACCTGTGTGTGGCTCCCCAAACTCCTATGTTGAAATTCTGACACCCAGTGTGATACTGTTAGGAGGTGTGTGGAATTAGGTCACAAAGCTCCTCCCTCTTGAACGAGATTAATGACTTTGTCCAAATTACGCTGTTTGCTAGCTGGGAGACTTTCGTAGTTTACTAGAATGTTTTGAGCCTCAGTTCCCTCTTCTGTGGAATGCAGATCATACCCATCTCACAGTGTGGCTGTAGAGATGAAATGCAGCGATACATGTACAGTGCTCAGCACAGTGTTGGCATATTACAGGTGCTCAGCAGAGATTAATTATCATTGTTGGTATTAAGCTGATTGGTATTAGATGGCTGCAGCCACTGCTGATGTCACTTCTGAGAGGGAAAAAGTCAGGCATACATGTTTCATAAGGTTGCTATTTTGCAAACTTTAATATTAATGCACTCAATTCAAGGAATGAGCTTCAGAAAAATTGGATAGTTGGAAAGGAAAATTACCTGATCACCCATGTAATTTAAAAACATTTCAAAGGGTGACAAATGCTAATCCTGACCTGTGAGGTAATGAGAACATGGATGTATAATGTCCCAAACTATTTCATCTTCTCATTTGCACCTAACATACATCTTTTCAAAAAATGCCAGTGATTAAAAGCCCTTTCAGGCTGTATATAAGGGTGTATAATGTGCAAACTATTTCTTTGAAACTGGTTGTAACAACTTTTGCAAACATACCTAGGATACAGGAAGCTTCTAAACAGTTGGATACAATAGAAATGTAAATTCAGGGTAAGATATTTTAGTAGATTTGCATCCAGTGCCCAATGAAGATGTGTTTGGTTCAGGTAGAACTAGAGATGGCTCCGTCCACTCGATGTAACAGGTACTCCCAGGAATAGAAATACTGTGACTTCCTCCAGTTTGGCAGGCTCTGTGTTTAAGTCTGTCAAACCTATGTCCATTAGTCTTTCTCTGAAGGGAATCAGAAGCCTGTTCATTGCTCTACTCCAGAGGTCAAATGTTATTTACTCATTTTATTTTTGTGCACCATTTCAGGATAGCCCCCCAGTGGCTTTACTAGAGAGGAATGATTACCTATGGAAAGTGATCATTTCTGCATCTGACTTTGGCGTGAATGTTAGGCACGTACAGGAATAATTTGTCCAGTAAGAGACTAGGGTCTGTGGGCTTTGTAAAGGGCTTTGTTTGAGATACAAGAGAATTAAAAAAACAAATTGTTCTGATTGACTCAAAATGTAAGAAAAAGCTAAATATCATAATGGAATTATTAAAAAGTGTATTTATTTGATTTAATATTTACTTAACTTTTCCCATGACCATTTAGTCCCCTTGTACTCCCCTTCCCCCAGCAGTCACCACACTGCTGTCCATGTCCATGAGTCCTGTCTCCTTTTTGCTCAATCCCTCCACCCCCTCACCTCCTCCCATACTAACTATCATCCTGCTCTCCATCTATGAGTCTGACCCCATTTTCCTTGTTCATAAAATAATAAAACTTAAATGAAATATTGCAAAACCCAATACTTTGTTATTTTTTTCAAATATTTATTTATTATTTTATTTTGAAAGATTTTATTTATTATTTTCAAAGAGAAGAGCAGGGAGGGGGAAGGAAGGAAGAGAAACATCAATGTGTGGTTGCCTTTCACCTGCCTCCAGCTATGGACCTGGCTGGAGACCTGGCTTGCAACCTGGTTACGTGCCCTTTTTGGGAATCAAACCAGCGACCTCTGGGTTCATAGGCCAGCGCCTTTCCATTGAGCCACACCAGCCAGGGTCTTTGTTAATTTTCATAGTTCTTAAATGTATTAGTCAAAAACTTTCATTCAATTTAAGAACCTTTTTAAGACTAATAGTTTCACCTCATAAGAGTTCCTGAGTATTTGTGATAATTGCTGATATAAATGAAGTGTTCTATATAGAGCCACATAATTTAACCAACTGAATTTAGAAAATTTCAAAGAATGTTTATATAGCAAACATTATTTTTAATGAGGCATTGGGGGTGTATTTCCCTAGGATTCACTAATGTGATGTGAAGGAGAAAACTAAATATAAAAGGGATAAGACCTTGTGATAGCCCCGGAGCATTCTGGCCAGGCTTTTATTTTTAGCTCGATAGCTCTCTCTACGTGACCAACATGGTAGTGGTTAAGCCTTGACAGGATTAACAACCAAAAGCTAAGACAGCAAGCTCTATTTGTGCCCGTCCCATCATTAAGTCAACAGAAAATAAGCAAGGTAGTTGCTTTTCAGGCCATAGTGTCAGCTGGGCACTGTACGGCTGTGATGACCTGACAGCTCTGATTCATTTATGTAGAAAGATTTGGGACCTGGAGGGGTGGGGTGCTGTTTCAGTCATTGTACTGGGAATCAACCTGCTCTTTCTCTCTAACCCCAAACAGGACAACATAGACTGGAAGTGCTCATTTCTTGAATTTTAGGCACTCAATTTTCAAAAGAAACAAAAACCTCTCCAATTCAATGACCCATCTTGATTTGAGGGGCCTTAATAATCACCTGGAATCAACTCGAGGTCTCAGGTTTGGGTGTGAAGTCTTCAGAATCCACCAATGTGCTAAGCTTGCATCCTGGAATAAATTTAATTGAATAAAAAAAAAATAACAAAGAGCCCTGGCTGGTGTGGCTTAGTGGATTAAGTGCCAGCCTGCGAACCAAAGGGTCACCAGTTTGATTCCCAGTCAAGGCACATGCCTGGGTTTCAGGCCAGGTCCCCAGTTGGGAGCGGGCGATAGGCAACCACATGCTGATGTTTCTCTCCCTGTCTTTCTCCCTCCCTTCCCTTCTCTCTAAAAATAAATAAAATATTAAAACAAAATAAAGAAAGCAAACCAAGTGCACTGAGTGCACGTTTTCTAATTCTAACAGAAGACAAATAGGAGTCTGTTCACGTAATCCTAACAGTGCATCAGAAAGTCAATCTGGGTCCCTGTTCTGCATTCTTTTGCTTGTTTTTCCAGTAAATATTTGTTAAGCCTTTTCTAGCTGCCAGGAACAATGCTAGGCCCTAGGCATATAGCAGAGAACAAGTGAAATAAGCAATGTGTTCTCATTGCTTATGTAAAACTTAACCATCTGGTCATTCTGATTATGATGGGCATACTTATTTTTTAAATTTAGTTTTTATTTTTTTGTGGTGGACTCAATTAAAGATGTGACATAGTAACTGATGTTTACAAAGGATGATCTAGGATGTCCTTTGTGAGGAAGTGGCCCTTAAGACAGGACCTGAAGGAAGAGGATGAGGTAGCTAATTGGTAAGATGGGGAAGGGCATTTCAGGCAGAGGAACAGCAGGTGGAAAGGTTCAGTGTGCAAAGAACTACTCTGTCCTTTGTGAGTAGCATAATAAAGAAGGAGCCAGGGAAAAGTAGGGAAGTCCCCTCCCCAAATGAGATAATTCTCCATGACTTATTTAATAAATACTGATTAGGAGGTATTTTACTAAGTACTTTTAGGGATCAGAAGATTAAGGTGTAGTCCTTGCCCTCAAAATTATATGGAAAAACATTTCCTAGTAGAGATTCATTCTGTAAACCAATGAATAAAATATGTAGCCTTGTGTATGCTTGTAAAATACATCTCAAATTAAACCTCCCATATACATAAAAACAGACAGATTGACTGGCAGGTAGAAAAAATTGTTTATTGGGTCAAAATTTTAAAGACAGAGATTTGAGTCATTTTAGGAAGCTGAACAGTTGCCCCAAGACACAATTATTTTGACCTCATGGCTTTAGAACCTCAGATTTGCTCTGCTATGTGACCTCCAGAAGGTGACTCTAATTTTCTGGGCTTCAACTATAACATCTGAGAAATGGAGGTTTGGGGTGGAATCTAGCTGTTGGTTTAAGCTCTTTCTGGAATGGAATAATGTGGCCACCTAACATTGCCACAGAACTGCGGAAAGGAGGGACACAGTCCCTACATGTGCTGTTTCTTTTTGTTGGCATTTTCTGGGGGAAGTAGGAAGAGCAGAATAGACGTAATAGTAATAGATGCTATTTGTTAATCTACTACTTTGTTCAGCTATTGTGGAAGACCCCTTCATACAAGTTATCTTTTTTAATCCTAAAAAGTACTCTACAATGTAGGTATGATTTTATTCCCACTTTACAGATGAGGAAACTGAGGTTTAGAAAACCCATGGTCATGTATCTAGTAAATGAGTCAAATCTTGAACCTTAGGTAGTAGTGTTCTTTTCACTTTAGCTGGAGAAAGCACAGTTGCATGCAGATGGATAGGTGACCTCTAGAGAGTTATTTAGAGGAACTGCCCACTTGGGCTGTTTGTTCTAGTCTGGAATGGTTGCTAACAGGAGCTGTGAGGTGTTAAAAAACAAAATAGATTTTTAGCCAGGAGGGAAAAAATGAGAAATCAGAATGAGCAAGACACTAGCATTTATTGAGTGTATACTTTGTGCTAGACTCCGTACTCCATATATGCTTTCATTGCATCTCATTTAAGTCTTCCAACAAACCATTTTAGGGAAGTGGAATTACCCCTTCATAGGTGAGTGCATCAATTCTCACAAAGAGGTTAAGGAACTTTGCTCTTTGGCAGATAGCTAGTAAGTAACAGGGCTGACATTCAAACTCTAATTATTTTTTTAAGATTTTATTTATTATATTTCAGAGAGAGGGGAAAGAAGAGAGGAAGAGAGGGAGAGAAACATCAGTGTATGGTTGCCTTTCACCTGCCTCCAGCTACAGACCTGGCTGGAGACCTGGCTTGCAACCTAGTTACGTTGCCTTGGCTGGAAATTGAACCAGAGACCTTTTAGTTTGCAGGTTGGTGCCTTATTCACCGTGCCACCAGCCAGGGCCCAAACTCTCATTTTTTAAGAACCCCAAACCTGGTAAGTAGCAGGGCTGACATTCAAATTCTCATTTTTTTAGAACCCCAAACCTGGGCTATTTCCACTAAGAGAAGCCAGGTTTTAGACAGAAAGAGAGATGATTTCTAGAAGATTTTCTAGGTACTAGTATATATTTTTTTCCTTTGGTCATCTATGTTTTTATTTTTATTTCTGCATCCATATTTTTCATATGCACAAAACATTGTTGATATATATATTCTCCTTCCCTCATTTTCTAAAAAAGATTTTATTTACTCATTTTTAGAGAGAGGAAAAGGGAAGGACAGAGGAAGAGAGACGTTGATTGGTTGCTTCTCATACACCACCCAGCAGGAGACTTGGCCCACAACCCCGGCATGTGCCCTGAATGGGAATCAAACCAGTGACCTTTCAGCTGGCAGACTGATGCCCAATCACTGAGCTGCACCAGTCGGCACTGTCCCTAAATTTTTGTCTAGCTCATTTAATGAGCTAAACAAAATGTGTCTTTTTATCCCTTTTGGTTTTTTCTTCTTCGATCTCTGTGACCAAAGGCTGACTGATGAAAAGTTAACAATTCTCTAGTTAATATATTAAGTAGACTTTTATCCCTCCTACCAGTGTTGAGGCAACTAATTATCAGCCCCATTTGGGAACAGGGAAAACTGACCTCAAATAGACAACAGATCCCTTCAAAGAGAAAATGAAAGACTGGACTCTCCCCATTCCCTCGGTGCTGAGCCAATCTGACATAATTGCCCTACAACAAGGACTCAAGTTCTTGGAGTCTTCACAGATAGAGAGTCTCAGAAATAATCACTAGAGCGAATCAGGGCTCATGAATATGCAGCTTCTTTCTGCTTAGAGACACTTGAGTTATCAAAATTAAAAATACCAAATTATGGATTACAGAGAAAACGGCAGGGACTTTTAAAAAAAATTGGAAAATATCATTGGAAATGAAATCTTCCTGCCAACATGAAGCACATGATAATCACACTAGGGAAATGATGCTGTTCTAAATGCTTGTTTTAAATAGATTTCTCCCCTAATTCTGTGTAAAGATAGACAACGGAAGCTGTCACTCACGTGATTTTTTTCTTTTTGTGGCTTTCACTTTGAAGGTTATTCATTTTGGGACAGAGCCGAATACCATCTCATTCACAAGACGTTAGCTTCTATAATAAGGCAACTTGATTTTGGTGCCGTTTTCTTTCAGAAGTCTCTTGTTTTTCTTTGTTTGTTTGTGTCATTTTTCCCCCATGATCTGCTCAGATGTGCCTCACTCTGGTATGGCAAAAACCTTCTATTCCTTCAGGCTTGCCCTCCCAGATCCCGAAACGTGTGGCTTAACCAACAGAAATGTATGGCCTCACAACTCTGGAGGCTGGGAGCCCCAGATCAAGCTGTAGGTGGGGTTGATTGCTTCCACATTAGTGAGGGAGAACTGTTCTCGCTTCTGGTGGGTTTCTGGCCAGCTTTGGTGCTCCTTAACTTGTAGAAGCATCACTTTGCTAGGGCCTTCATTGTCACATAGCATTATTCCTGTGTGTGTCTGCCTCCAAATTTACCCTCTTTATGAAAATGTCAGTCGTACTATGTTAGAGCTTATGGTAATGGTCTCATATTAATGGATTAGCTCTGTAAAAACCTTTTCTTCAAACAGGGTTGCATTCTGAAATAGTTGGGGGGTTGGAGGGATAGGACTTCAACATAGGACTTTTTGGAGCACACAATTAAACCTATAGCAATCAAGTATTCTGTGTAGATCCTGATATACATGCTGAATATTTAACTCTAAAGCCATAATCGTACAATCAAAATGCTGTTGTCATCATTAAGAGAGTCTGGTTGAACAAGCTTTCCAAATGTATTTTCCTCTCCCTAATGTGAAGTGATAGAGCCAGAATTTGTGGGTATCTATCCAGCATTGTGTCGAAGCTGTGCAGTAATCCTTTTTCCTATCTGGAAATAGAACTGGATGGACAGCTGGCTACAGAGTTTGCATGAAGAGTACAAATCCTACTTATGTAACCCATCATGCCTGCAAAATCTGCACTGCAGCTTTGGAGAGGGAATGAGAAGTTGGGAAATAAAATCTGTGTAGAAGTGGCAAATTGATCCGTTTTCCACATTTTTGTGTTTATATGTTTATTTTGCATTCTTAAGGGGCATGCATCCTTGCTTGAGTGTTTTGCCTTTGTTGCACATATCAGAAATTCAGAAAAGAAGAGTTATGCTTCTGGATCTATTCACTGACCGTGTTTGTGATGTACATGTTGTTTCAATCTGCAAGGATTACGATTTCTTACATTCAGAGTCAGTCAGACTAGGCTGAGATGGAATAAGGAAAGAATGCCTCAGGAAGGAATCGTTATGCTACACTTAATAGGATGAGGGCTCACTTTCCAAATTGTCATTTTGCAAAATCAGTCATTATGTTTATTGGCTGTGCATCTGTTTTTTAAAATCTGCTCAGCAACACTCTTGCCCTGCTTCTGATTTACAGCACTGTTGCCCCTTCTTTTGTAGGAAGTCATTTCTTCATTTCAAGTGGTTTTGTTGGGGATGCTACTTCTTTGAGCATTAGTCCATCATAGTATCCCATCAAATGGTGAATGATGACTGGACAAAGGATAGGTGTATGTGAACAAGTGGGCCAATCATGAGCCTTCTCTGGGATTTAAAAAACTAGTAAGGAAGGGTTGGAAGAAAGCTCCCACTTTCCTCAGGGTTTACTAACCTGAGATGATTTAGTTTAATCTGAAGTTACAGCCTGTTCATCGTCTTTTTTTTTTTTTTGAGATTTTATTTATTATTATTTTTAGAGAGAGGAGAAAGGAGAGAGGCAGAGAGGGAGAGAGACATCAATGTATGGTTGCCTTTCACCTGCCTGCAGCTATGGACCTGGCTAGAGACCTGGCTTGCAACCTGGTTATGTTGCCCTGGCTGGGAATCAAACCAGTGACCTTTGAGTTCGCAGGCCAGCACCTTATCCACTGTGCCACCAGCCAGGGTTGTCAACATCTTCTGATTAGCCTCGTGTGATAGAAAAAAATGAGACAACAGAGACAACATGCAGGGAAAGAAAGAAAGAGATAGAGAATGAAATTACCATTTGAATTCTTGGAGAAGGTCAGATCCGTGTCCGAAGTTTTAAGTTTTTTGAGCCAATAAAGTTGTCTCGTTACTTAAGCTGATTTCCATTGGCATTTCTGTCAGTTGCAACAGATGCAGGATTTTTCTAATACAGTCCATGCAAAGAAAAAGCAATAATAATTATATTAAAAGTTTAGGTTCTCTGTTTACATTGGCAAGGAAAACGTTCTGCAGGCAGCAATTTTTTTCAAAGGTATTGGGAAATAATGCACTTCTCACAATCTTATTTTCAGAATTGAAACTACTATTTTTTAATGAAGTTATTTGTTGTTCTTATTACTTCCTGGGATTTTACTGCTCAGTTCATCTTTGCATCTTCCTATAATTTGAGGGGAACTTCAGGGCTCTCAACAGCCCTCTGCAAGAGATAAGGTCTTTAAGCTTATGCTACACACTATCTGAAATGCTTCTTATTTTCTCTTTATCCTTTAAGAGCAGTTTAAGAGTTCCTTGTGTATTCTTCTTGGATTTCTTAGTTAGAAATGGATCTCCACCTGTGCCCCATCCACCTTATGTCTTAATGACATCAATCCCATTCTGCCTTCTGCATTCCAGTCTTAGGTAATAAATTACCCAAAATAAGTGGCTTAAAACACCCAATATTTTATTATATCTCATCATTTTATTGGTCAAGGATTTGAATAGAACTCAGCTGGGAGGTTGTTCTCCACATGTTATTGACTGAGGTTACTTGATGATATTTAGCTCAACTGGTCTAGAAGGCCCAAGAGAGCTTTCCTCCCCTGTCCGGCACCTTGAAGGAGTTGCTTTTGCTGTGTCTTTTCATTGACCTTTTGGGTTGTGTTTTCCCTTTCTTTTTGGCTTTGTACATGAAATAAAACCCCCTTACTCTTATTTTAGCAGGGTTTTTGGAGGGAGAGTGTGTTCAATCTAGCATCTTTACCTGGAAGTCCCCAAATCTAAATTTAGAAAGCACTTTCACATTCAGTTAAAAAAAAAAAATTCATTTATCTGTTTTTAGAGAGAGGAAAAGGGAGAGTGAAAGAGAGGGAGAGAAACATCAAAGTGTGGTTGCCTCTCACATGCCCCCAACCAGGGACCTGAACAGCAACCCAGGCATGTGCCCCAACCAGGAGCCAAACCAGTGACACCCTAGTTGGCAGGCTGGGGCTCAGTCCACTGAGCCATACCAGCCAGAGCTTTAGTTGTGATTTTGATGTGATTGTGCATAGAGGCGAGCCATGTCTGCCTATTCTGCCATCTTGACCAGAAGTCTCTGGTAGTTCTTTCTCGTAGAGAAAAACAGAATTTGTCAGTCATTGTATTTATTTGGTAATGCCTACTGTTACACTGTTGATTTAAATTATAAGCCTACTCTGGTTGGGGGCACAGTGGATGAGGCACCCAGCCTGTGAACCCAAAGGTCACTGGTTCAATTCCCAGCCAGGGCGCATAACCAGGTTGCAAGCCAGGTCTCTAGCCAGATCTGTAGCTGGAGGCAGGGGAAAGGCAACCAAACATTGATGTCTTTCTCTCCCTCTCTGCCTCTCTCGCTTCCTTTCTCTCTAAAAAATAAAAAAAAAAAACCTTAAAAATAAAATAAAATACAGGTGTGTTTTCTTTAAAAAAATTAGAAGCCTAGATTGTCTATCTCTCCTTATTGAATGAATGCACAGATTGCTAGATAATTACTTTGCACTGTGTGGATATAGCGCAGATTTAGGAGAGTTTTCACTGTTTTATTAGACAGTACTTGATAGTTAATAAACTTTGGAATCTGAGTCTTTTAATAGCCCAACAATATTCAGTTGAATCTGCTGCTATGGAGACTACTAGTTGATTGATAAATAGTTATTGAGTGTTTACTCTTGGCAGAACGTTTTTATGGAATTGGACATGAAATTACCAAAGGTTAGGGCCACTGCACACAGCCAGGCAGGGCAGCCCAAGAGGCATAATGCACCTGGGACAGGATGGCATGCTAGTGCTTGAAGGTATGCCAAGTGGCCTAGTAGAAGTTGAGGTATATACTTTTCTGGTTTATCAATTAAAGTACAAAAAAGTTTCATGTTGTGTCCCACAGGGCTTTTGCAAACAATGATAACTTGTATTTGGAAGTTTACCTCAAGGGAATTTCAAACATTTCAATACAGATTTGTCTAGTAGGGATTTTATAGCCTGATAGGAACTTCATGAAGGAATTCAAAAGGTAGGTTTATTTCAAATCAACCAGAGCTCTAATTTTACAAGCAAATAGAACATTTTACCTTGGAAGGACTTAGAAAAATGAAACAAAAGATGACTGCATGAACTTTCAAAGGTCTAAATCTGAGTGTGATTTCTGTCTTCTTAAGGGAGGGCAAGAAACCAGAGATATTTTCAAAAACTTCAAAATGGAAGCATCAAATTCAACTCTGTTCAAGATCTGACACTGTTTAACATGTAAATTATTGTCAGGTTGGTTCATTATTTGCAATTAAGAAAAAACTCATATTAAGTAATAAAGATAAATAACTGCAATTTTATTTTTAAGATAATTAACTATCATTCAAATTGTTCAGATTTAAACCTAATTGAGGCAGTTAATTATATCTACCATGTTCCAATACAAATACTTAATTATTTTACTGATTGCAAGTTATATTTCTTCCCTTGTTGATAAGCAGTGACTTGGAGTTTTAAAATCAGCTTAAGTAAGAGGAGTGCTGCTGGATATGGAAAAAAATCTGCCTTATAAAAATAGTTTAAGAATCAAATCATGCCTGTGGCAATTTAGAAATTCAATTAAGTGAAATTAAAAAAAAAGGTATAGAAACATTACTTTAAAAAAAATTATTATTTCCAGAGAGAGAGAAATGGAGAGAGGCAGAGAGGGAGAGAGACATCCATGTATGATTGCCTTTCACCTGCCTCCAGCTGGGGACCTGGCTGGAGACCTGGCTTGCAACTTGGTTATGTGCCCTGGCTGGTAATTGAACCAGCGACCTTTGGGTTCGCAGGCTGGTGCCAATCCACTGAGCTACTAGCCAGGGCTTTCAAGATCTATTTTATTTTCAAGATTTACTTTAAAGATAGAAGTCACTTTCTTTTTCTTGCTTCTCCCTATGCCCAGTTCTCCAGATCAGATACTTTGAACTCTATATCTTTTGGTATCTGTCTCCAAAATTCTGATTAATGGGCTTTTAGTGTTGTATCTTGATTTTTCAGTTTCAGGCACCTTTTTGATGACTTTTTGCTTTGAAAGATAAAGACTTAGTTCTGTTTCACCCTTCCCTCTTCCCCTCCCCTTCTCTTATATAACCAATCTCTCTTCTGACCCCTCTTCCATCTAATAGTTGTATCATAATTTTGGTTAGAACATTCAGTGTTTAGCAATATAACTAATGTCTGTAAACATTATTCATGCCTTAGTTATGTTGTACACAATAATTATTTTCATCACAAGCTTCTTTTTTTTACTAATGAAATTAATAACCTTGGTTTGTTGTTTGATTTTGATTTTACTTATTTATAATTAAAAAAGAAGATTTTATTCATTACTTTTAGAGAGAGGGAAAGGGTGGAGGAAGAAAGGGAGAGAAACATCAATGTGTGGTTGCCTTTCACCTGCCTCCCCCTGGGGAACTGGCTGGAGACCTGGCTTGCAACCTGGTTATCTGCCCTGACTGGGGAATGGAACCAGCGAACTTTGATTTTGATTTTAATGTGTGTACCCAACCTCAAGCTCGCCTGACAAGTGAAGCTTGAAATTTCACCTGCAAGATTGATGGGTGAGAACTAGTTGAAGGAGAAATGTAAAAGTCCTGTGGCTAGAGGGCAGTGGTAGAAAAGAAATGATGAGGAGGTGAGCCTGAGTAGAATTTAGAGCTTAAGGGAAGGAGAGAGGTGAAATAAACTGCTGGAGAGGTAGAAAGGGTCAGGTCATACACAATACCTACACGACATTAATGATCTTAATTATGGTTTAAAGTAGGGGAGAGAAATGGCCAAATTTAAACCTTTTCTCTCTGTGCATTCCATTATGTTTTAATAATAATGTCCTATTTTGATTAAGTTAGCCAGGATATTTTTCTATTGTTGGCGATAAATGAAACTTAATGGAATTCAGGAACTTTTTTGCGTATGTGTTCTGGTGTTGGCACTCAATTGGACCGAATTTCTTTGTATCGGGCCCTGTTTTGTTCTGTTGCCTGTATAATGCCTAGAGCTACAAATATATTCTTCATAGGTTTCTTTTGTGTTTGTAGCAAATAGTTGTTTTTGGTTCCTTTTAATAGTTGTGGTTGCATTTAAATAAATTCTCAGCTGACACTTCTTAGATACAGTTCTCAAGTTAAATCCCTTTTCATTTATGTCTTTTACTATGTCAAAAAACCCTTTAATTTGTTTCTGGAGTGTTATTTCTTTTAAGTCCTAGGAACTCCAGAGATGACAATTGTCACGGCCCGATTCAGCTGAAATTCATTTGTTGTCTAGTTTCCATTCATTCTGAATTTTAATTTATTTGTAAAATGGGCAAAACTTAATGACATTATTCTATCTCACTACCTGAACTAGAAAATTCTGTTCTTGTCTGTACTCTGTCCTCTCCCTTTGTCTGTTATACTCATCAGAAAACTCAGTGAACCAAGGACGGGCAGTGGGTTGTTTCTAAAGGGCTGAGAGGTTCTGCAAAGGTCAATATATATATATAAAAAGGTTTGGTATAAAAGGGAGTTTGGGAAGGGAATGAGAAAATAAGAGTTTGTGAAGATGGGCATATTGCATAATTAAACATGTATTTTCAGGAAAATTTGAGAAATGGGGAGGACAGTTTTGGACAGTTAACATGAAAGTTGGGGTGGAGTGAAATGGAGACAAAATTTAGGATGTAATATGATAAGATTTATTATTATTTTTAAAAGAACTATTTAGACCCAAGGACATGGACAACACGTGGGATTGACTCTGGGGATGGGGATGGGGAGCGTGGGGAAGGGGAAAGTAGGGGGTGGAATAAGATGAATGTAATACACAATAACAATATTAAATAAAAAAAGAAATATTTAAAAAATAACTTAAAGAGTCAGAATCAGAATTACTTATTTTTTCTTTGAGTCATACACTGTTGTGGGATGGCACCATATGGAGCCACATTAATATTTGTGTAATATATTTGTGTTACAATTGGGAACCAGCAAATGGAGGTAGCTTCAAGTCATTTTGAGAATGTAAAGAAAACGGCTCTGGGTATGGTCCGGGAGCAGAAAGCCATAGATCTAGCCAATTTTTCTGCCTAAGAACATGATGGGCATTTCACTTTTGCGAGGCTATCCCAAAAGATTAAGGAACCAGGGATATGGCGAGAGGGTCAAACAACATGATGACGGGCGCCAGGACTTGGAGACAGAATGTGGCCATTGAAAAGATGGCCGGTGGTGAGCATAGCTTTAACCTTTTTGTGAGTGGGGATGTGTCACGTGAGGCTTAGAGCCGTTGCCCTGCTCCGTGTGTTGTGATGGGATCCTCCTCTGCAGAGAGGTCTGACACTTGCCTTCAGTTATACTTTGGGAAACAGCTGGGGTTAATGAGGACGAGCAGAAAAAGCCACCGAATGAGTCAAAATGAGACTTCTGTAGGCCCTCAGGTATGTAATAAGGTCTTCAATAAGGCCAAGTAGAAATCATGAGAATGAAAGGCCTTCAAACATCTGAAGAAGCTTTGCAGGGAGCATTATGGTTCCAGGGGATGAGTGCTGGAGGCATGACTGTGAAAGTGGAGGCGGGCATGTGGATCACGGGAACCCTGCAGTTGTTTCCCTGTCATCGAATTTCATTAGATGGTTTTCATTTTTTGACCGATGTGAACATCCTCCACAAGCAGCGGCTCAAGGAAGAATTTTTAGCCTTGGCTGGTGTGGCTCAATGAATTTAGTGCTGGTCTGCAAACTAAAGGGTCATGGGTTCAATTCCCAGTCAGGGTATCCGCCTGGGTTGCAGGCCAGGGCCCCAGTTGGGGGCATGGGAGAGGCAACCACACATGGATGTTTCTCTTCCTCTCTTTCTCCCTCCCTTCCCCTCTCTAAAATAAATAAATAAAATGTTAAAAAAAATAAAAATAAGTAAAAAAAGAAAAGTTTTTTCAAAGACATCTCTCCAGAAAGAAGTGATAATTGAGTTCAAACAAACAAACAAAGAACATACAACTTTGTTCCACTTCTCACAGCAAAGTTGGCATACTTGCAAGACATCTGATTTTATGGGGCCAGAGGGGCTCTTGGGAAACCCAAGACTAAATACCCTGAACAATTTGGTAAGGGCTCTACCTCTAAAAGGCCCCTAGATCAGTGCAGCTGCGGGCAATTTGCAGGAGGCTGGCAGTGTGGTGGGGGCCCCGCTGGCGCTGAATGCTAATCTGAGCCTCTCTGTGTCAGTAGCGTTCGCCATTCATCATTCTCACATCCAGATGGGTCCCATTGTCTTTCTAGTCCCTGTTTTGTGCAAAGTGGCTGCTCTTAAATTGCAGTGCATTGGTGCTGGAAGCAATTTTATTATTCATCTAGTAGCCTAATTACCACTCTTTGTGGAAGAGGAAATGGAAACCCAAAGAGGGGAAATATCATAGTCAAAACTACCCATTTACTTAGTGTCAAGCTGAGGCAAGAATGTTTATCTGTTGGATCTCAGCCTGGTGCTTATTCCAGTTCACGGGGATCTTGTACTTCTCAGGAAAACATGTAGCACAGGATTTGGAGTCAGGTGATCTCAAGTCCAAATTTGATCTCTGTTACTTAATAGCTGTTTGACCTTGGACAGTTAATCTTTTGTTTTCTCATCTGTAAAATGAGGATGATAATGGAAACTCCATCACAGGCTGCCATGACAACAAATCTATGTTGTTAAAATGCTTAGTGCAGTGTCTGGTATATAGTAAATGCTCAGTTAATTAGCTTTTCTCATTATAGCTCCAATTTTTTTTCACATTAAATAAGAAAATATTGTGTTTTTTAGGAGGGAGAACCAAAGGAGACAGTATTTTATTCATGATCATTTGCACAGGCTTAGAGTGTAGTTCAGTCCAGTGATCAGTACTTGCCACCCTGATGGCTAAATGTGTCCTGTACAGGACATTTTGTTGGGCAGTAGGACAGGAGGAAGAATGAAAATGTTAAGTTCTTAAGTACTGGGCTCCTTGCTAACATCTGGCATATATTCATAGGTTATGATAATCACTGGGCCCTGTAACCAATTTGGAGAACCAAATATTAATAAGAAATAGTCTCCAAATTCATGTTATTGTGCATATTGAAGAAAGTTTGATTTTCCAAGATTATAAATTGACTTCAAAATAAAGCGACACAGTCTTTCTTTACTTCATAGGATATTTGGTGACCATGTAAGTTTTGTAATTTTTAAAGATGTGGTAAATGCATGGAGAACTCTAAAATAGAAGGCATATGATATTAAGCAACACATAATTCTCCTTTAAATTAATGTACTAATTGTCAATTGAAGATAAAAATGAGAAGCCTTAGAAGGTAATCAGTATCTGGAAGATGCTTGAAAAAAATATGAAGTCTGTCTAAAAAATATCCATTTATGCAATAAATAGAGACATTTATTGAAGAAGACACAAGATATAAGAAACATTGTACAAAGAACAATGATGCTGCAGTCCCCTTCAAAGTTATGACCTTCCTGAGGAAAACTTGGTTCATTAGTAGCAGTCTGAATCAAGCCATTAGCAACTACAGCACAATGTTCTTTCTGCTCGGGTAGCAGAAAGCACAGAATGGATTTTGCCATGACATGTTTCATGCTTAGATCCTGTGTCAGAATTGGGCACAGTAGTTTTTGGTGTCCCTAGATCAGCTTCTGGTTCTCTCATTGTCAGTCACCTATCTTTACTGATGAAACCCATACATATTCAACATTTTCAGGTGTTCTGCTTGTTGCAGGTCTTCCAAAACATGGATCATTTTCAACAGATCCTCAACCGTCTTTGAAACATTTGTGTCACACATTTATTTGCGCTGCACTCATTGCATCCTCCACAAAAGCCTTCTGAGTCACCCAACTAGTTTCTGCAGAGGAATGTTCAACTTAATGCGAAATTCGATGCAGATTCATTGCTCTAGTTGCTCAGTCATTTTGAATGTGACAGCCACACAGTACACATGCTCACTCAATGGCGTCTGCCGCCCCTGCTGACTAGCACAGTGAAGTCATCCCTGTTCATGCATGTGCATTGCAGTCCACCCTCCTTGGCTGCCAGTTTACGTCGGTGTCATGCAAACCATTCTTGTTAGTTTAGTGGTGGCTGGACTTTTTCCAGGTAGACCTTGTACATACTTGGAAAAAATTGGCAAAAAAAAAAAAAAAAAGAATGGTCTTTGATACACTAACACATTTATTCTCTACTAAAAAGTATTTTTTACAAAATGAAATCATAACGGTTTTACCTTTAATATAGAAGTTCAATTTCCATGATAACAAAATTCTAATGCAGTATTCTCCACAGACTAACTGTAGTGGAATTTCATGAGAGAGCTAATTTTAAGATGCAAATTCTCTAGAAGTTCAGAAGGTCTAGGGTGGAACCCAGGAATACGCATGCTTAAAATCTTTCTAGATGATTCCTGAGCACCTAAAATTTGAAAACCACTGGCCTAAAAGAACTCCTACTTTGAGTATACAATTGTTTCAAACCAAAAGATGTTATTTCTTAAGAAAACTAAAAACATCCAAGTCCTAGCACTAAAAATGATGATATGCACCACTCAAGGATTTCTTGTTCTACAGAAAGACTTATGTCATGTCTTTAAAACAGTGCACATAATATACTGGGGGTTGCCAGGGGAGAAGGGGGTGCGGGGAGAATGAAGAGGGTAAAAGAGGTCAAGTACATGATGACAATGACTTGCAGTGCAGTTGTATCGTAGAATTGTATGCTTGACATTCATATAAAGTTATTAACCAGTGTTACCCCAATAAAGTTAATAAGACTATTAGTGAGTGTTTGTGCATATGTCGTGATCCTTGGTACAAATTTGATCCATGCCAGTCTTCCCCTGCCACCTGAACAAAACAAAAAGCCCTAAACAAGCAACAAACTTTGATACTTGGCTCAAATCTGACCTTACCTATGACTTCTGCCTTTTCTGAGTTTAGATGGCACTTATCAGACACTGCTGTATACACAGGGTATTTTCACATGTGTAGAGCTAGTCTCCCTAACTAGAACCTTTTCAAAGAAAGGATTGGGAATCCAATTGCTTGTGTTCCTGTGTTCTTCTCTTTTTTTCCCTTTTGCTTGCTTTATTCATTGATTAACCGAAAAGTGTACCACATGTAACTCTGCTGTATATCAGGTTGTGTGATAAGTTCCAGGGGGTGAAAAGTCCAATGAAACTAAAATGAGGGCCTGAACGATCTCAGGGTTGGGCAAAGTGGAGATAGATAGATGGCCAAATCTGGCCAGTTGCCTGTGTGTGTAAATAAAGTTTTATTGGAATACAGCCATGCCCATTCATTTAGGTATTATTTATAGTGGCTTTTCTGCTGGTGCAGCAGAAATGGATGGTTGCTACAGAGATTACATGGCCTGCAAAGTCTGAAATATTTACTACTGTCCCTTTATAGGGGTTTGCTGACACCTGCATTATATGATTGCTAAGGTTCCACTCGGCTCACAGCACTCTCCCGATGAGTACTATAAAATGAAAGTGCAGGGTTCCAGCAGAGATGTAAACTGAAACCTCGTTTAGATGAGGGTGATGGGTCTCTCAGGGTGTGGCGTTTAACCTAAGTCCTGTGGGGTTTGTAAGAATTAAGGCAGGCCAGGAATAGCAGAAGGGCATTCCAAGCAAAAGTTTTATGAGATTTTTGTTTTCCAAAAGAAAATATGGTAGCCCAAAAGAAGGGGGAAATAAAAACATATAATTGCTATCAATATTTATTTATTACTTAGGAAATATAATGGAATAATTTATTCCCCAAATCGATGGTGTTATGATTTTTCTGCAGTAAATAGCATGGGAAATTAGATGCCATTTAAACTTTTATTTTATTTTTTAAAAATATTTTATTCATTATTTTTAGAGAGAAGGGCAGGGATGGAGGAAGAAAGGGAGAGAAACATCCATGTATGGTTGCCTTTCACCTGCCTCCAGCTACAGACCTGGCTGGAGACCTGGCTTGCAACCTGCTTATGTGCCCTGACTGGTGAATCGAACCAGCGGCCTTTGGGTTCACAGGCTGGCGCCTTATCCACCGAGCCAACAGCCAGGGCCCATTTAAACTTTTAGAGCATCCAATCAATGATATTGTGATAAAATAGTAAATATTTTAAGGGTTGCCACTAATACAATCCCTGTTACAGTTACTCATTCTTATTATTATAGCATGGAAGTAGATATTAACAATATGTAAATGAATAAGCATTGGCTCTGTTTCAATAAAATTTTATGAATAGTGAAATTTGAATTTCATATTATTTTCATGTGTCATGAAATGTTATTCTTGTTTTGAATCGTTCAATAGATTAAAAGTATTAAAAACCATCCTTAGCCCCTGGGCCATACAAAAAACAGGGAGTGGGCTGTAATTTACAGACCCCTGACTTGGTCTCACATTCCCTGCCTATAAACATTGGAGTATATTTTCTCTACCAACCACACTGGGTGGTTATGATCAACTTAGAGACATTTGTCATTGAAGTTCTTTGAATAGGAAAGGATATTCAGATGCAATATATATTGTCATTGTACATTCATAAAAGTGATTGAATTATCCATAGTTTCAGGGTGAACAATTTTCCTGGGAGCTGATGAGAAATTTATTTTTTTCATGAATAATTTTGCAGGACAGAGAAATATGAACATACTTTTCATACATAATAGGTATAAATATGATTCTATTATTCCTTCTGTTCCTAGACCATTGGTTAGTAAATTATTTCCTAAGCAGAGAAGGGTTTGATCTGATGGCCAACTTGGACATCCTATTGTACTTCAATTTTACTCTTCTGATTAAAGTTATTTTCTGTTTTATGTCGTTGGCTTGCTGGATAGACTGGACTTGAGGAGGTATAACCAGGAATCAGCTTTGTTCTTTTCTAAGCATTGCCTTCAGTTGGACTCTTTGGAATCATCTTCCCCAATGCAGAAGATATTTTTGGCAACTTTCCTACATTTTCAGGTATTTGAACCACCTCATTATCAGGTATTATGAATTCCAGTACAACCTAAATCAAACCTTTAATATATCTCATCCAATTTAAGATTTCTGTCTAACCACCATTTCCCCACAAGCCTGACCCTTGAGTTCCAGTTTATCTGTGAGAAAGGGCAGCATGATTCATTTTTGGGTTCCATTTGCTCTGCCTGAACCCCCATTCTGTATGTTGCCCTGGCCCTTCTAGAGCTGAGCAGAGAGTGTGTAAGAGTGTATGTATATTGTGTGTGCACGCATGTGCTTGCATGGCAAATGTGTGTCCTAAATTTACAGAGAAAGGGCAAAATATTAGTTGCCTTACGCTGGTTAATTTGGTTTCTGGTGCTCTCTTTCTTGACAAGAGCAGCCTTCTGGCTCCTCTTATCCTGGGGCACCTGTAAGGACTCTTCCATACCCTACGAGGCACAAGTGTGGCCCTCTTGGGCTCTTGGCCTCCAGTGAGCTCCTGTCCACTGGCCGTGCACACCTAGCATTCCCTTTGTCCTGACGCAGAAGTTGTTTCAAGGTAGCACTGGCTCAGCTGCTGTTCTGTGTGAGCACCTCCCCCCAGCACTCTGACCTGTGTCCCCAATCTTCCTGAAGGCTTCACGTGGCTTGAGCAGAGAGAGAGGGCAACTGTTACAGCACTCTATTCCCACAACTTCGCTTTGAAGTGTGCTCTCTCTCTCTCTTTTTAAAAAATTGTCTATTGTTATTATTCTTCTTACTATTTTTTACTGAGTCTCTTGGCTTCCATTTCCTGGCTGAAGGTTTGTGATGAACGAGATGCCACTAGTGGGCTGGTTGTGTTACCTTATCAAGTCTTTCAGAGGTGTGTCTTGCACAACTGTGTTCAATGTGTGGACATTAATTACCCATGATGGCCATTAGGGTCTTACGAGATAAGACATGTCCCAGGTAAATTGCTGATCCGTGTGTATGTGCCTATTTGTTTTCCATCATTGTTCCCCTTACTGTATTCATAAGCTACCTGGGAGCATGACCTCTTTGAATTTTGCTCAGTTTTAATACCTGCTCAATGGATAAGTGAGTAAATTGACATTCAGTTTCTGCTAATTACAAAGTAAATGGGGGTTGAAGTCAGCAGGCTGATTCATTCATTCAATGTCAACTGTATCAAGTGTGTAGTAAGTGCTAGAGACATAGTAGAGACGTAACCCATGTCACCAAGACTTTATTTTAGTAGAGGATATATCTATATCCTCTTTATATATATAAAACATTCATAAAGGTAGTTGAATTATGTGTGTGTGTATATATGTATGCGTGTGTGTGTATATATATATATATATATATATACACACACACGCACACACATATATATATATAATCACAGGAGTATACAGTTAATTTCAAGTTTCCCTATGTGCTGTGAAATTAAGGTGCAGAGTCCTATCAGGTGTGGGCTGGGGTGATGGGTATCGAGGATGTGATACTTAATTTGAGACCTGAAGGAATTTGTAAGACAAAGGCAGGCCAGGTGTGGGTCAAGGATGTTTCATGCAGAAGAAATACCATGTGCAACCTTGCCTGGTGGCACAGTGGATAAGGTGCTGGCCTGCGAACCCAAAGATCACTGGTTCGATTCCCAGCCCAGGGCAACATAACCAGGTCTCCAGCCAGGTCCCCAGCCAGGTCCCTAGCTGGAGGCAGGTGAAACATACATGGATGTTTCTCTCCTTTTCTTCCTTCCTCCCTGCCCTTCTCTCTAAAAATGGTGAATAAATCTTTGGAGAAAAAAAGAAGAAGAAGAAAAGAAATACCACATGCAATGCCCTGACTGCAAGGAAACACTTGGGGTTTTATAGGAAGCTTCGAATGAGGTGAAGGAAGCTCAGTGTGGGAGGTTGTGAATCGGGGGGAAAAGGGAGGGGGTGAGGTGAGGCTAGAGAAAGCCCAGGATTTGGATTTTATTTTAAGAGCAGTGGGAAGCCTTTGGAAAAATCTGAGTACAAGCATTGTGTGTTGTCATTTGCCTGCCTAGGTAGTTCAGATTCAATCACTTTTTGGCATAAATGAAAGGTATAGGAAAGGCACGCCTTATCAAAAGAAATTGGTGCTTCAGCTTTAGTCTTACAAATTATCTGCAAATCCACTGCATTCAATGAAGGCATTCTTCCAAAACCATATCATAGTCTCCCCTAAACTGAGGGGATTTGATCATCTA
The DNA here is from genome assembly GCA_004026585.1 of Noctilio leporinus. Taxonomy (NCBI): domain Eukaryota; kingdom Metazoa; phylum Chordata; class Mammalia; order Chiroptera; family Noctilionidae; genus Noctilio; species Noctilio leporinus. The sequence goes on along the minus strand of PVIW01006255.1, from coordinate 63,135 downwards.
GATGGAGTTGCGTTCAAAGGACAGTTGGTTGCCCTGAAGAGACGTTTTGGTGCAGTCCTGCAGATTTCAGATCACCCAATGAAGAGAATTCTCTGCTTTCAGTGGGAAACCATAGCAACAGACCACTTAGAAGGCACGCTATATAATCTATCTGCTCTTCAGTTAGCATTTTGCCGTCCAGAAATAGTCTGGTTGTCTAATGTGAGTATGCAGAAGGTCAGGCAGCTCTAAGTCTGAGTGACTGAATTTCTCTCTCCCATCATGGGGTGGGGGTGGAACTGCACTTTCGCATGCAAATGCCTGATTAGGTGCCTTGGGGCCAGGCAGAGGAAGGAGCTGGGTGAATAGCTCTGTTTTCAGTACAAATTGCAAGCCAACCCTCAATCTCTGAGTCCAAAAAATGAGGCTGCGATCCATGGAATTGCTCCTTGTCCCAAATCTCATACACAGACTCAGTACCCCTCAGAACAACATTCTTTCAACTTCAAGACTTACGGTTCAGAGATCTTACTTTGCAGTACCTTTTGTGATTCCATGCACATTCCCTATCTTTAGTTGCAAAATAATCATTTGTAAGTTCTTGAATAAATACCTGAAGGATTCCTCATCTTCATCCAGGAATGTGGAGAGCCAGAGCTGCCCGCCTGGAGCCCATCAACGTGTAGAGGTTAAAAGGGTCTTTGCTGAAATTATCAGTCAGAAATGATAAGATCTTTAGGGAAGGGGGTTCGAGATAGTTGGTCACAGTATACATTGTATTTGGTTGGTGGAAAATGGAGAGACGCAGAAGGAAAAAAGAAAAGGGAAGGAACAAGACCTTATAGGGTCTTCCGTGCCACTGGTCAGGTGAATGAATATGTTTTGTTTTGATGAGTGATCACATCTTCCGGTGCCATTTTCTTCGCTTTCCCTCCTAACTAGAACAGTTCCTCTTTCTGTTTCTCCTTGTGGCCTCCTAGGGCCTCCCACTGCCTTTCTGAACCCTCCTGCTTTGTGCTGGCACCAGGCTATGACGTGGCCTCCCGAGCAGCCCTTCTCTCAGGGCTCTGGGGTACTGTGTCCTGCACCCACTGCCTTCTCCCTAATCCACACGTTACAGAGCCTGGTTGCTAAGAATGCCAGCTTCCTACCCTGTGGACCCACATTCCCAGTTTGTCCAGGTCTCACTAAGAAACACTTTAAAAGAGATTGTAGAACTTACACCATGGCTGAGGCCTAGGAGAACAGGGGAGCACCAGCCTGGTGCAAGGGCTGATGGTCCGCACCAGAGAGAGAGAGAGAGAGAGAGAGAGAGAGAGAGAGAGAGAGAGATGAGAGCTCCTCCAACTGGTGCCCAGAGGTCTTTAGTTCTCTTCATTTATCCATCTATTCCTTCATCATTTTATTCATGCCACAATATTCCTTGAGCACCTAGGTGCCAGGTGTTGTAGATACAACAAAGAACTAAACAGATATATTTCCTACTCTAACATAGCTCATAGTCTGCTATGAAACACGAACAAATAAACAGGCAATTCCAAGACAGTGTTTGATAAAGACAATTAGCCTTGGCCTTGTGGATTTGATGTGAGCGAGAAATAGACTTCTTTTGGGGAGTGGGGATTCAGCTGAGGTGTTTTGGTTGTCACTGCAGTTGTCTGTTGTATAAGTAACATTCATCTGGATGAAGAGGAGTCATATCTGCCTAAGTCATCTGTTGAGGCCTTTTTTTTTTTTTTTTTTTAATGTTTCAGGGACTACGGTGTATCAGAGGCCAGGATTCATTCTGCCTCTCTAGCTAGAATGATCTCTAGCTAGCCACAGTATTGTAGAAACTGGCTCTTCCCTCCTTCTATCTTAGCAAAACAGAAAGCTCAGGGGCTGTTCCTGTTGCTTGCCTTATGGTTTATGAAACCCTCTTGCAATTTGGCTGAACTTGACATCTGAGGAAACCTTACACCATCCATTCTCCAAAACCAAGAAGCAAGTTCACTGTCTTCCTAGTTTTAGGGCCCCTGCTCGATGCAAAAGCAGCTGAATAGCGTTTCGCTTGCTCTCTGCTCTTCCAGAGCACCAAGGCTGCATTCACTTGAACATGTTATCAGTTACTTATCCAACGGTAACTGTTTGCAGCTGCCTGTCGACAGAGCTGGGGCAAGATCTTTCTGGAGCGCCTTTCTTCAACGGTGCAGGCTGTTTGACCTGCAGGGGGCAGTATGAGAACACGTTTCTGTGCAGTACCAGCTCGGGAAGCAGTTTGGAAGGTTTTTATTAGGAATCACACCAAGTGTTTTGTGAAATTATTTTAACATATGTTTCTAGGGCTCAGACATTCTAGAGCATTAACAAATCCCTCCAACATATAAGAGGGATTTTTAAACTCCAGGAGACCAAAGTGGATTTTGTTTTTCTTCTGAAACACAGGGTAAGAAGTTGGCCGGAGGAAGATCAGACGTTGTGACCTTGTTCAGCTTTCTACCCTTGGTGGAGTGGTTATTGCAGGGTTGAAAACTTCTCTTGTAGCATGTGGCTTTCTCGTATCCTCCCTGCTACTGAAGGCAGCTACCACTCAGCAATCCCTCAAAAAGGATTCCTAAGTAACTGCTAAGTTAGCATATTCAAGAGCTCCAGCAACTAGTTATTTTGGAGGAGAAATGCTGGATCTGAAAGGTGTGGTAGAAAGAACAGTAAATTCTGAGTCAGCCATCGAGAGTCAGACTGTCATCTCATCTCTCCTGCCTTCAGTTGTCATTTGTTTTAAATGAGGCACCTGGATACAATAATTTCTCTAGTCTTATGTTTGAATATCTATGATCCTACAGTTAGGCATGACTACTACCACTTCTGTTACACCTATTACTGGTAGAAATGGCACGTAGGGCATTATTAATGTGTACCGTGTGTTAAGTATTTCACATTCATTATCTTCTTTAATTTTGCAGCAACACGACACGGTAGATATGATCCACCTTATTTTGGTAAGTGGTGAAGACATTATCCAAACCTAAACATTCTGACTCCTAAGCCCTTACATTTAACCACCGCCCGGGATATTGCTGTAGCTTCCAGCACTTGTGCCTTCCCATTAACTAGTTTTAAACATGATAAGCTTGTTGTCAGGCCACAGTGATTGCACTGTCTCTGTCTGCTAGCCTTTCCTCTCCGCTCATTCAGTTGTCCGTATCTCCCAATTGTCCCTCTTCCTGGCTATCCAAATGTCACTCATTCTTGAAGCTCTAGTTTAGGCCTGTTCTCTTGCCTGGCTACTCTGGGCCACGCTAATCTATTTTTCTCCTGGGATTTTATTGCGTTTATAATCCATTCTGCGTAATTTAAACTCATCTTGGTACTGTCTTTTATTTTGCCCAGTGTTTAAATAAGTTAGTCTTGTCAGCATTAACTGTAGTGTAAGGCTCCTGAGGATGGAGAACATATCTTAGTCTTTTTAATCTCCTGCTATAAAGAGTGCAGGGTTGCATAACAAGTTGGAGATCGATAATTTCTCCTTGTTGGCTACAGATAGACCTCAGGCAAAAATGATCCCCTTTGCTTCTAAAAATTATGATGGTCTTTGAGAAAAATAGTTTTCTAGTTTTGCTTTAAAAACAAAAACATGGAACTCTAAGATATTTCAAACCTCCCTGGCCAATATAGTCAATTATTTAACAATCAGAAATTATTGTTATTACCATTAATAATATGCAAAGAATGAACATTAATAAGTTTCTTACTACATTGCATGTGTTAGGTTAGGCTTACGTTTTCCATGGATTATACCTTATATTTATAGCAGCAGTACGAGGAGGCTAAGTACCTTGTTCATTGATTGTATACCACGTTTAGAGAGGTTTAGTAACTTATATAAGGACTGGGGAGTGGTAGAACTAGGAATACGAGTTGTTTTTTAAATTCTACGTCTGGTTTTCCTGGGCCTGCTCTAATTGTACCATGTTGTTAATTAGACTGTTCCTATTAATTTAATAATGATGTATGGCTGTTTTTTTTTATCCATCTAGAAATATATCTAGTGTTTCATAACTGTTGATCTGATTGATTAAACACTTGTGTTAGATTTTGCCCTGCTATCCAGGTGTGCAATGGGAATTCATCCTTCCTTATTGCAGTAGCTCGAATGATGATCCCTCTAAAGATGTCTCTACTCTTTTTTCCAGAGCCTGTGAGTGTTAGAAAATGTTGCAGAGAAACTTTGGGGGTGTGACTAAGTGAAGGGTCTTGAAATAGGAAGATTATCTTGGATTAGCCTGTGGGCTCTAAGAGTAATCATAGAGGGAGGCAGGAAGACCAAAGATGGCAGAAGGCTGGGTGACAGTGGAAGCAGACACGAAGCCACACTGCCAGGAGCCAAGGCATGCTGTAGCTGTAGCTGGTAGGAGCTTACATGGAACAGATTCTTTCCTGGAGCCTTGAGAAGGAACCAGCCTTCCCAACTAATTGGTCTTAGTCCCTTAAGACTAATTTCCTCTTGTCCCCTAGAATTTAGATGCTGAATCAGGACCTGGGAATTGCAAACAACCTCAGGGAATCACCTGAAGGCCACTTAATTATCAAGAACAAAGTTTTGAGTTCAGGAGCTCTGAATTACGGGCTGTGTGTGTGACCTTGAACAAGTCATGTCACCTCTTTGAGCCAGTTTGCCCCTCTATAAAGTTGGGTTAATTATGGTTTCTCATAATCCCTGAAGCATAGATGGGTCTTGTCAAGATCTTTTCAGTTATAAGAAGCAGGAACATGATAGACCTGGATTTGGCACTCACTGCTGAATTGTGTAATTCAAAGAATGTGGTTAGGAAGAGAGCCTCGTTTCTGAGATCGTATCTCTCCTTGCTAGGGCAAGGGCAGAGTGCTGAGTAGCCTCGGGGAAGGAAAGAGCGTCTTTTCCCAAGAATACTGGCTGAAGAGTCCCCAGGAGATCCTGCCTTGGCTTCTTTCAGCGCCCTTGCACCCTAATTACCGTCCCCTGCAGGGCGGATACGCTGTGATTGGCCAGGCCTGGCTCTCAAGTTGGTTCAAATTTCCTTTGTTTTGCAAGAGACAAAAAATTCAATTTAAACTGATGGAAACAATACAGGAAATCTATTGGCTCATAATAGATTTGATTTGGAGTAAAGATCAATTTATAAACAATGTCACCAGGCTCACTTGGAGTCCTTTCATTGACTCCTTTCATTGACTCCTTTATCGGGCTCCATGCATGGCCCTGACAACTGCAGGTTCTCTCCTCATAGGGTCCAAATTGTTCTCTATTTCATATCACGCGATTTAGGTTAGGAGTGCCTTTCAGTGTCCCTGCACCTTTTCTGGCATTCACCCTTTCTGTCATTGACTGGGGCTGGGTCTTATGCCTCCCATTGAGCCAAATCTGTGACCTGGAGGGTAGGATTCATCAATTGTATTAAGTTAATAGTAGCTCACTCATTCAGCTAGAGCATGACTAAGAATGGGGGCTGGGGGATGTTCCACAATGAAAATCAGCATAGTATTGTTGGGTAGAAGTGAATTAAGGTGGCCTAAACTCAGTCCAGACTACTTATAATGGTTTTCTTACTTGTAAGATAGGTTGTGCCATGAGATAGATGGTAAAAGGGGAGATATATATATATTGCGTGTGTGTATATAGACACACACACACACATATACATACATATACACAGGGTTGGCAAAAGTAGGTTTATGTTTATACAGTAAATAATACAACAAATAATATAAGAACAAACTGTGTTTTGCATATCACAACTGTAAACCTACTTTTGTATCCATGACACATAAGTCAATAAATGTTAGTTATTTTATTTTCCTATGCTTTCTCTTTTTTGGTCAACTGCTGTTTTTTTCCATAGGAAGAGTCTATGTCAGTTTGTGGGAAACCACTTAACAGTTCATTCCTTCTTAGAATAATGAGGGTTGAGGATCATCTTAGCACTATAAATAAAATAATCACATTCCCTACTGTCATCTAAAACATCTCACTGTGAAGTAAGAAAAGAGGTACGGAGCCTTCACCAGTGTGGGATGAGGCGCGTTCAGTTGGTGCGTGAGCAGGCTAGCCTCTGCACAACAGCCGTTGGATACAGCCAGCTAGAGGAAGAAGAGGCAGGCAGGTGGGACCTGGTATTTATAGAGTATGATGGCAGGTGGTACGTCTTAGCTCTGGCTGGTGTTTGAAAAGATGGATATCAGTTGGACAGCATGGCAGAGCAGGCAGATGATACCTGTCGGGAGCCTTTCGTTTTACTTTGTCCTTGATGCCCTTTGCACCTAGTATAATGCTATCACATAGTAAAGTCTTAATGTTTCCTCCCAAAATGAACAAAAGGCAATACTTAGAGGTGCAGAAAGGCAGCTGCCAGCAGGAAGATTTGGTAGAGGGTCAGAGGAGGCACATTCATGTGTAGGGTTTCCAGGATGCAACATTTTCTCTGCCCAAGCCGGAAGGTCCTGGGCCAACCAGGGCAAATGGTTGTCCTGCCCACATGGTCAAAATGTAAAGGTTGACTCCTGGGAGCCGAGCATGTATAGATGGCATCTCTTTCCAACTTCCTAGATGTCATACCTGATTTGACCCAAAGTATACGACAATTATGGGAACAATGTACTTGACTCTGATTACCTCTAGTTTGTGGCTCCTCTAGGATGAGATGTGAGGTTTTTCTTAAGCCTCAGTTACTTTTCAGAAAAACCAGTGACCAGGTATCATGTATGAGTAGAATGGCCATAAGAGATATACAATATGGATTGATTCTCAGCCCCACCAGAACATGCCATATGGTTGTTAATAATTTGTGCTTTGGAGCCAGAGAGACCTAGCTTTCTACTCCTGACTTTCTATGAAGGTGCAGGTCCCTTAATTTCTGCCTACCTCTTCTGTGAAGTGGATATAATAGTGTCTGCATCAAAGGGCGATTTTATTATAAGGCCTAAGTGATATGAAGTATGTAAAGCACTAAGTACAGCATCAGCCTCATAGCAAAAACTAATTAGTGGTAGATAGACATTATTCTATGACAAGGGTTCTCTATCTCTGCTGATGTGGCTTCAATGAGAATGCCTAAGTCTTTTCTCAACATAACTTTGGGTTTATCTCCAGGACAACCCAAAGCTACACCTGGTAGCTGGAAGACAAATGAATCTGATGAAGAGTTAAGACAAGCAGATGTATGAAATGTGAGCATATAATTCACGTTTAGAATGTTTTAAGCACCCATTGAAGTCAGATGGGGTGCACATTGTACGACTTGTTAAAAATGAACTAAACTTTAGAATGCTTAGGTGATTTGCAATTTTACTGGAAAAAGCTAACTATGACATGTAAGTTTATTATTTGTGTAAAAGCCTCACTAATACATGAGTTAGAAACCAAGCATTTAAAAAAAAGTTTTATTGTTGTTGTATTACATCCATCCCCTTTTTGCTCCCCTCTGTCCCCCAGGAAACCAAGCATTTGGTAGAAGGGTTTCTGAAAACTGGTGGAAAAAATTCCATGCCTCAGAGAAATTTTATAAATTCAGTGTAACTGTCTTCCTAGTTAATTGACATTAATTAATGTTAATTTTGATGGGAATATAATTACTGTTATCCTTCAGACTGAATATATTTGTATCCAGAAAAGCAGATCAACCAGGTGTTTATGAACCAAGAATCTACTTTAGCATTAAATCAGAGGTCTGTTTGCTGGAGTTTGCTCTTCCTTTTACTCCTAATTATACACAACTTTAAACTGGTAAGTTAAGGTCTTAACGTATTAATTTCCTTACCTAATATTTTATTGTGAGGGACAGGAAGCTAAATGACATCTTACATAATTTATTATGTAGGTTCATGGTTGTCAGTTGGGTGCACTTTTAGCTTTCTAGTGGACATTTGCCAATCTCTGGGGACATTTTTGGTTGTCACATATGAGGGGGGCCAATGTTACTGGAATTTGATGGCCAGAAATTATACTAAAATCACCTACAATGCATAGGAGAGCTCTCCCACCTTACCCTTCTCCTGCCATATCAAATAAGTACAAACATCATGAAAAGTAGTTGAAAAATTGTCTTCTTTTCCCATTGAGGAATTAGAGAAAATATTTATAAGTATTTTCTGCTTTACACAGTCCTGAAATATATAAAGTTGTTTGTAAACAGATTTTTTCATGAGCAGATTAGAGAAGTCCTACTCCATTCTAGGCCCAGTGTTGGGTGCTGGTGTGTGATGAAGAACCCACTAGTTATGGTCTTTGTCTTCGCACAGCGTAGTCTTGTTGGATGAGTTAGACAATGGCGTGTAAACAAACAAGGGCCTGCCTAACACAATTTGAGATAAATGTTGTGAGGGAAAAGAACAGGGATCCAGGAAGGAATGCGAACAGGAAAGTTCTCATTAGAGGTGATGTGTTAGGAAACCTCTCGGGAAAGGTGACAGTTGAGCTGAGCCTTGAATAGGAAGATGGTGCTAGTGTTTTAAAGGGTGAGCAGAAGGATGTTCAAGTAGTGGGACTAGTGTCTTTACAGCTTTGGAGGTGGACAAGAACTTGGGGCGTTAGAGGAACTAAATAAAGCCAGTGTGCCCAGAGTGTTGTTGGTGAGGGAGGGAAGGGTGGAATGAGGTTAGAAAGAAGAGAAACAGGTGGTCACTTGAGCAAGTGAAGTCTTGCACAAACATTAAGCAGCCTGGATGCTTTTGGATATACAAGGGAAAGGCCTTGAAGGGATTTAACCAAAAGACTTGATTCCTTTTTATGATTTCAGAAAAGCTCACTTTGACTGTTGTAGGGAAAATGGATTGGATTGGGGCAAGAATAAAAGGAGATCAGTTAGAAATGATTGTCACAGCTCAGGTAAGTTCTGGTCATAGTCTGGACTTGGACAGTGGCAGGTGGAGATCCAGCAAAGCTGGTAGAGTCAAAAAACAGGTTGTAAGTTTTTAAGTAGAACAGAGGGGATGGAGGAGGGGAGAGGTCTAGTTAAGGAACATGTATGAATGACCCATGGACATGGACAACAGGGTGGGAATTGACTGAGGGAGCAGGGGGTGAGCAGGGCAGTCAAGAGCAATGAGGACAACTATAATAGAACAACAATAAAAAAATTAAAAAAGAAATGCAAAACAAAAAAAGGCAAAAAGATGATTTGATAATGAGAAAAAAGAAGAGTCAAGGATGACACTTAGATTTTTGGTTTGAAAAACTAGATCACAGTGGTGCCGTTTAGTTGGATGTTGATGACGGAGGGTGGGGGAAGGTGATGGGGACCCAAAATCAGCAGTTCCGTTTTAGATATATTCACCTAGAGGGGCTTGTGAGTCTTGCAACTGGATGTTCTAAGCAAGCAGTTGGAGCATACCCGTCCGGAACCTAGACAGGAGGTCAGGTTAGAGGTATAATCTGGAGTCACCTGCAAAGAGAAGCTAATTAAAGCCCCAGGTAAATGTAATCCTGTCAGAAGGAGACTGAGCACAGAGGTGCTTAAGTATTTTGAAATCTGGCCCCGAAATGCAGAATGCTGTATGTTCACAGTCACTAAAAATGCCCTTCCAGCCTCCCATAAGCCTGCCCACAAATTTAAGTTATGCTGCTTCTGGTCATGCGGCCCTCACACCCTGAGCTAACTAATGGAAGTCCAGAACCAGCCTTCCAACTGTAGCCTCCTCTACTGGCTGGCCCAAGAAATCGTAGCGCACAAGGAGAAACATTTCCACCTTCTCTTATAGCTGCAGAAACGCAGGTTCTGTTTTGCATGATAAAATTCTCCCTGCAGTGGCTATTTTAGTAATAGCATCTTATAAGACACTGGATAGACCCTGTGAACATAGCCTATGACCTGTAAACTGTCTATATCCTTCCACCTTCATGCTGTAGGCAAGTCAGGGCTGCGGGTGAACCAGGGCTGCTTGGGCTGAACTTGCAGCCCTGACTTAGGCTATGAGGAGGGTACTGTTCTGAATGGAGAAACTCAGGGCTGAGATGAGACATAATTTGCCCAAGGTGACAGGTAGTCAAGGAGTAGATTCCTTCTCACTGCAGAATTTGCATTTGCAAGCCTGATGCTTCTTCTGAATCCCAGTATTTGGGAGAAGGGGCCTGCAGGAGACTTGGACCAGTTCACGGATGTTCCAACTCTTGGCCTCACAGTGGGGGCCAGGGGTTGGATGAGCTGGAGATCCTTTGAATCTAAGCCTGGTCTGGTGGGCCAGTACTGCTTGCGGTCCAGAATGCACTGTGATCATCATAAAGCAGGCATCCAGGCAGGATGCTGCAGGCAAGTCAGGCACAGGGGTCGGCCAGAGGATTAACTTGGGAGCCTAGCAGAGTCCGAGGGACACGGGACACGGCAGGGGAGAAATTGCAGACATCAGGAAAGTAACTGGTTCAGCATGGAGGGAAGGGGGCTTCTCTCCGAGAGATTTCTTCCTTTGTTGGGGAAGAGATTTGCTCATGGGGGCTGCTAGCCACACACAGGTTTGTGCAATCATCACATGGAAAGCTGGTCACACTCTCATACTCCTGGGCCCTGAGACTGAGGCAGGGGGTGTGAAATGGGCCCCCGGAGTCTGGCAGACACCTGGGTGGTTCTGAAGCAGGAGTTCTGTGGACCTCATGCCGCGACTGCGGCTAAGTGAGCAGAGCCCACTTCCTTCCTTTCTGTTGCTCTCAAACCCCGTTTCATTGAATGCTGGGAGAGAATGGTGTTCGGGAATGGCACATTGGAAGCTAATCAGCATTGCAGAAAAAGAAGAAAAACTGCCCACCGAGGTGGGAGCAGGGGCTTCTTGCCACCTCATGTGCCTAGTGGCTGGGTGCACCTCGGAGAAATACTTGGGGCAAGAGTTATTCCCTTGCTCCTATGTTTCATGCATTTGGGAGGGCCCTGTTTTCCGTGCCCAATAAACCTGAAGATCAAGGGCAATGAGCTAGTTTGGGAATTTGACTTACACATATTTTTGTTATTTAATTGAATAAGTGAACATTTATTAGGCACCCACTTATGTGCCAGACACTGTTCTAGTATTTCAGAGATATGCAAATGAATGAAATGGATCAAGTCCTGGATCTCATGGAACTTACAGTCTAAAATACATGGTCATGGAAAGACATGAGATTGCATGGTGGCTAAAAAGCGCACTTTCTAAGGTCGGATTGGTGAAAACCCTAATTCCACCATTTCTTACTGTATGATGGCTTCCTGCTTAAGTTCCTCAATTATGGATGAAAATGATGCTTCTTTCATGGTTACAAAGATTAAATGGGGGAATGCATGCAAAGCATTTGCCATAGACATGGCATGTGTGCTAATAATACATAGCATAGTTTTTCCATGGCTAGAGGCTTAGTCTTCTTTTGGGGTCTTTGGCTTTTTGTTTGTGGTAGTTCCTCTCTTGGATTGTCTTCATTTGCTCACTACCTGAGTGGAGCTTCTCACTCCCTGATATTTCACTCAGGAAAGAGCTGGTGAATACTTTGAGCTTGGCCATGCATTAAATATGGAAATTCACAAATTATGTAATCTGGTTGGTGCCCAAACCAAAGTTCTGAATTATTCTAGTTAGAATGGGAAAATGTTGGGGAAAGGATAAAGAAGTGATATTCACTCCATGTGACTTAAAAAGTACTGTGCATGAATATTCAAGACCCTCTCCAGCACCATCATAGCAGAGGCCTTCATTCCCTAAAGAAGTCTTTTTCTTTTCCCCCTCCAATTTCATGTAAAATGCAGACATTATAAAAAAAGAAACTTAGAGTGAGATATTAGACAAGGGTCTGTGGAGCCCCAGCATGCCTTTTTTTTTTTTTTAAAGTTTTATTTATTATTTTTAGAGAGGTAAGGAGAGAGGCAGAGAGGGAGAGAGACATCAATGTATGGTTGCCGTTTACCTGACTCCAGCCACAGACCTGGCTGGAGATCTGGCTTGCAACCTGGTTATGTGCCTTGGCTGGGAATCGAACCAGCAACCTTTGGGTACTCAGGCTGGCGCCTTATCCACTGTGCCACCAGCCAGGGCTGGAGCCACTGCATGCTTTGATAATTGTGTCTGAGTAATTAAGAATACCTCAAATGCTTCCAGTTTTCTCAGGAAGCTACAGAATAATTCATTTCTTATACATGCCATCTTAAGAACAAACCTCCATCATGGAGGAGCTTTTGCAAAGGAGAGCTATTTAGTAACTGAACAAACTGAGAAAACATGCATATCAAATGCAAAGCTGAAGGAGGCCTGGAAAACAAACTAAATATCTTAATGGGAATCAAGCTGGATTCAAGTTGGCTTTCCAATGGGAGCACGCTGGTTTGCAGATTGAAACCTTGCTTTTTGGTATGATGGAAGCATGGTCCAGGCTCTGAGGGTTGCTCCAAAATGTTTCTTTCAAAACCCTTCCCAGGTTCCATTTATTGCAAAAGGGAAGAAACAGGCTGATCTGCATTCTGCAGTCAACTGCCCCAGAGTCTTTGCAGTGTGAAGATTTGAAATTGACTTTCTCCCTGGAGGATGTTTGTTGGATGCAGGAGAGGAAGAAAAGTCAGCTAAGCCAAAGCTGATCCTTAAAGATCTCTCAGGGAGCAAGATACAGACTGTGCTCTTTAGACAATACATTGCCAATGTCCTAAGCTGTGACCTTCCCTACTTCAAATGAATACCAATGAAAGTCAGTTTGCCTGAGTGAGAAAGAATATACTGGGGTTGAGAGGGGAATTTTATATGTGCAGGGAATGGTAGTCTTTCTAGGGGTGCAAAGCAAAATTTGCCTGTGGGGAAAAGAGCTGAATTCCTACACTTTAGAGTGGCTAATGGGACATTTACTTCAATCTTGGAACATAAGGAAGAAATAAAGATTCAATCAGAACAGGAAGAAGGAAAAAGAATAAGGAACAGAGACATGGTAAGGAGCTTGTGGGACAACTTCAAAAGTGCCAAAAGTCAAATCATAGGAGTGCCAGATGGAGAAGAGGAAGAGCAATAAATTAAAAATGTATTTGAAACATAATGAAAGAAAACTTCCCTAATTTGAGCATGGAAATAGACATACAAGTCCAGGAAGCATGGAGAGTCCCAAACAAGTTGAGCCCAAAGTGACAACATCAAGACACGTCATAATTAAAATGCCAAAGGTGAAAGATAAAGAGAAAATCTTTAAAGTAGCAAGAGAAAAGCAGATAGTTACCTAGAAAGGAGTTCCCCTAAGACTGTCAGCTGATTTCTCAAAAGGAACTTTGCAGGTGAGAAGGGACTGGCAAGAAGTATTCAAAGTGACAAAAAGTGAGGAGCTACAACCTAGATTACTGTATCCAGCAAAGCTGTCATTTAGAATCAAAGGCAGATAAAGTGCTTCCCAGACAAGATAAAGCTAAAGGAGTTCATCATCACTAAGCCATTATTATATCAAATGTTTAAGGGACTTATTTAAGAAAAAGATAAAAACTATGAACATTAAAATGGCAATAAATTCACAACTATCAACAATTGAATATAAAAAACAAACTGAGCAAACAAGCAAACAAGTATAACAGAAACAGAATCATAGATATGGAGATCATTTGGATGGTTACCAGTTGGGTGGGAGAAGGGGAAAATAGGGGAGAAGGTGCAGGGATTAAGAAGTACAAATAGCCCTGGCTGGTAGCACAGTGGATAAGGTGCCGGCCTGCGAACCCAAAGGTCGCAGGTTCGATTCCCCAGCCAGGGCACATAACCAGGTTGCAAACCAGATCTCCAGTCAGATCTGGCTGGAGGCAGGTGAAAAGCAACCATACATTGATGTCTCTCTCCCTCTCTGCCTCTCTCCCTTCCCCTCTTTCTAAAAATAATAAAATAAAATCTTTAAAAAAAAAAAAAAAAAGTACAAGTAGGTGGCTACAGATTGGGCAGGGGGATGTTAAGAACAGGATAGGAAATGAAGAAACCAGAGAACTTATATGCATGACCCATGGACATGAACTAAAGTGGGAATTGAGAGAGGGAAGGGGGGGTACTAGGTAGAGGATGGCAAAGGGGGAACAATTGGGACAACTGTACAAGCATATCAATAAAATATATATATAAGAAGAATGAACAGAGGGGATGTGCTTGATGATCAAGGAGACTAGAGAAGAGATGAAATAGTTTTTTTAGCAAGTGAGAAATCTAGCTTTCTAGGTGAAGAGCAGGATTATAGGAAATTGAATACTCATGTAAGGTGTTTGAAAGTAAATTGATTTTATGGATTGCATACTGTTTTATTGTATGGAATAAACTAAAATTTAAAAACATCAGAAAAAGGAAAAAGGATGCAGGACCGATCATTTTCAAGAATGTTCTTTTAACTCTAAGAAATTTTAACTTTTCTTTCTTCTTTGGAATACTTCTGAATTTTTGCTTAGCTATGTTCACAGTTTGCAAACTCTAAGATCCTTGAATAAGTGTTTATCATTTATTTCTAGATAAAGCCTTCAGATTCTTGAGTTTACTTGGCAGGTCCTCTCTCTCCCTCTCTTCCTCTCTGTGTCTGTCTTTCTTTCACACACACACACACACACACACACACACACCAGATTTCCTCTGTGGATTGCCCTATCCTTCCTTGTTTTCTCTATTTTTCATTTGCTCATTCTTTAAGACTCAGCTCCTACCTCCCTCTTCTTAGCCCTCTTTCTGTAGAGATTTTTCTTCCTTCCTTCCTTCCTTTTCTTTCTTTCTTTTTTTTTAAAAAGATCTTATTCATTATTTTTAGAGAGAGGGGAAGGGAGGGAGGCAGGGAGGGAGGCAGAGAGGGAGAGAAACATCAATGTGTGGTTGCCTTTCACCTGCCTCCAGCTATAGACCTGGTTGGAGACCTGCAACCTGGTTATGTGCCCTGGCTGGGCATTGAACCAGCTACTCTCGGGTTCCCAGGCCAGAGCCAATCCACTGAGCCACATAAGCCAGGACTCTCCTGTGGTTTTCTATAGGTACCAAATTTAGCTGGAAATGATAGCAAACTCATTCTTAGTGACCCAAGGAAATTTTATTATCCATATCATGAGATAATGAGGTGCTTCAAAAGAGTGCTTTTAAACCAATTATATGTGGATTACAGAACCGCATTTTCCTGAGCTGGGGGGAAGAAGCTGTTTGCTTTTTTTGCCCATATTTTTCAGTTATGTATTTTTTACATACATGGCAATTAGCACCTGAGGGTGTTTTTCTTATAATTTTAGAATCTAAGGTAGGTGTTTTTTGCTTCAGAACACCCAAGTGGCATAACTTTAATGTTGCAAGCAAATCAGGTCTCTAGGAGCTAGAAGACTATATAGGTGAGTGGGTGGAAGGGTTAGCTGGCAATTACTGAAACCAATAGAAAGAATATAAGGAAAAGCAAACTTAAGCTATTCTGATTTCATTATGTTCAAGTCTTTAGCTGTAAATAGAGATATGTAGAATCATGACTTAACTCCAAAATGTAATCTTTTCTCTATAACAGTATATATTAATATATATATTAATATAACAGTATATATTAATAATTACTTTTGTTCCAATTGCTCTGCTTTATTGGTTGGGAATATGTATAATTCCTAGCTTGAGTCACATTTTCTTTTCTAGATATATATCATTTGCTCTCATCAAAGTCATCGTTTTGTCCCTTACTTAATCAGAAACAGTTAATAGCAATGTAAGGCAGAATACAATTAAGTATAAAACTGAGAGGAGCAGAAAAGGATGAAAATAAAGGATGAAAGTCAACTCAAAATATTGAGACTGTTAGAAAGAATAACACATGATCTCTTTCTCTATTTTTAAAATTTCTGTCCCAGTCTTCACTCAGCTGTATCTCAAAAGAGCCCTAGTTCCCTGACTAGAGTATGGTTTTAGAAAAACAAGATCTTGATAATATGTCATGACTGACAAAGGAATATATGTGTGTATAATAACCAATGTGTATCCACAGATCTAAAAAATTCTGTAGGTAACATTCTGTATCTATGTTAAGCTAAACAGAGTTCATACTGACGTTTCCTATTCTAATTCATTACCACATGCATCATTCTATCTTTCTTCTTTGCTTAAGTGTAAATTTCCACTTTGTTTAAGTGTAATGACAAACCTGGCTCCCACCATTTACCATCTGTTGACTTAATTGTCCAACTTTTATATATGTAACATGTAACCTTTAAGTAGGACTGACCAGATATAAAATGGATACTTCAGAGTGATATTTAAGAAGCCCACCCATGGGAAAGATTCTGGTTCAGGAGGGTATCCTCTATTTAGGTAGCTTTTCGATAAAGTTTCTGTGAGCATGGCTTTGTTTGCAGGCTGAGTAAAATGTCTATGATGACTAAGGAGACCTTCAGGATTTTTAAGCAATAGTGTTGCTGTCATAGGCATGGATAGCAACAGGTTACCACTTATTAATTATGAGTCAGAAAAAGAAGAGAAGGAATAAGATCAGTGCTCATAGAGTTAATGGTGTTGGTGGTGGGGCCAGTGTGAGATCGTAGATTTATCAGTATTCAGGGGCAGCCTGAGGTGTCTGAATCAGGTGGTTGAGGTGGAAATGGGGAAAACCTAGGATATGAATGTTTAGGAGTAAGAACCAGGAACTAGGTTGCAACATGGGATGAAGGAATCAAAACTTGATGGTCAATTTATCAATAAGATACCACGGTAATGGACTGACTCCAAGATGTCTGATAGGAGCAAGACAAGCATACCAGAATTAATATCCAGAAAACCCCTCCATCCACCCGTTAGAGTTGTTGCTTCACTGGAGGAACTCTTAATTAAATTCTTTCTGATCTCAATTGAAATGAAAATTGTTAAGAGCCTATGTACCCCTATGTTCATAGCAGCGCTATTTATTATAGTCAAGTGCTAGAAACAGCCTAAGTGCCCATCAGTAGATGATTGGATCAAAAAACTTTGGTACATTTACACAATGGAATACCACACAGCAGAAAGAAAGAAGGAACTCCTACCCTTTGCAACAACATGGATGAAACTGGAGAGTATTATGCTTAGTGAAATAAGCCAGTCAGTGAAAGACAAGTACCATATGATCTCACCCATTACAGGACAATAATGAACAAAACAAACAAGCAAGCAAAACAGAACCTGATACATGAGTACAACGAATAGACCTTCAGTGGGCAGCAGGGAGGGGGAGGGGAGTGAGTAGGCAAAGAAGGGGAGCAGTTTAGTCAAGGAACTAACATGGAAGAACCATGGACATGGACAACAAGTGGGAATGACTGGGGGGAAATGGATGGGTGAGGAAGGGGAGAGAGGGGAGGGGAAATGGGATGGATATAATAAAACAACAATAAAAAAAAAAAAAAGAAAATTGTAAGACACTAAGAGACAGAGACCCATTAGAAGGTTTTTTTTTTTTTCCATTCACTTTCTATCTGAGACAGTATCAAGTCCCTTCTGAGATACTAATTCCACAGCACCTGCTATTTGCTGAAGATGGGATTCTTCAACTTTCTGGAAAGTCTTTGTGCATGAGCTTATGTGGCACCAAGAGAATGGACATGGACAGCTAAATGGAGATGGATTGTAGTACTGCTTCCAACCTTCTACAGTTTTACAGAGGCGCCATCCTGAGTGTGTGTGTGTTTTCCTTCTGCCACCTTTATTATTTCCCTTAGGGCACAAATTATGAACTTTTGGTGATACCTATTCATAAAATCCTGTTTGCTTATATGGATCACTGTTATATAAAATCGAGAAATGTGAAGACACATACATGATTTCTAAATAGAGTCCTGTAAGGGGAGATTTAAGGACATTATAAATTTTTCTCTTTTCTCAGTGCAAATGTACAGCTTATCTCTTGGAAGATATATGGGCTTAAGGACATTGAATAAGGACTTCCAGTTAAATGTGGAGGATTGAACACACACATTTACCTTTGCACCTTCCAAAACCCTCCAAAATTAATAAAAACATGTTTTTTGTTAATTAATTTATTTTTATGCACTTTAAAAAGTTTATTTATTATTTTTAGAGAGAGAGGAAGGGAGAGAGACAGAGAGGGAGAGAAATATCCATGGATGTTTGCCTTGCACCTGCCCCCAGCTAAGGACCTGACTGGAGACCTGGCTTGCAACCTGGTTATGTGCCCTGGCTGGGAATCGAACCAGTGACCTTTGGGTTTGCAGGCTGATACGTTATCCATCATGCCACCAGCCAGGACCAATAACATGTGTTTTTAAAAAAGAGTCGTTAGGAAAGGTGACAATACAGGAAAGAAGTGAACATTTTGGAAACTGAAAGCAAATGAAACAGAAATTGAAGTAGCTAACTGGGAAATTTGAAAATAAGCCTGCTGTGGGTGAAGCCCAGGAGAAAAAAAATGATGTCTCAGGATTTGGAAAGGCTTAGGAATTAGAGTTAAAAACGGGGCATGGAAAAAGATGAAAACTGGGGATTTGTTGAACTTTTCTGTCACTGGCTTTGAGACCTCCAAATCACCTCTCTCACCCTTCCTAGCCTGGTAACTGCTTCTTGTCCAGCCTGGTAGAAAATGGGATAGTCATGTGGAGAGAGTTTCCCAGCTGAGGGCCATGGTGCCCTGTTGAATGTTCGCAGCTTAAATGTTGAGGTCCTCTGTCATTGTTCTGAATGCTTTCAGAATACTCACAACCAGGTTTATTCCCCCAGTTGCCAGCGTTTATGAGAGGGCCCCATAATGCTGGCGACGGGGGACTCCCCAACCACGTGGCTCAGTCCCTACCCCACCATCTGATTATCACTTGAAAGACACGCGAATGTGTTACTTTGCTAAAATTAAGAAAACATTAAGTCGGAAAGAATAACTCACAGCCTGTTGAGCCATCTGCTTCTAACAAGAAGAAGAAATGCTTGTCATGACGCGGGGTGAGGGCGCTGAGGCTCATGTAGGGGAGTTTTCAAAGGTTATCCCATAACAGTTTGGAAACCTGGGTCACAAAAATTTATATAAAGAAAGTCATTATAGAGATCTATTGTACCACTGAGTATGGTCTGATTAGAGCATACACGCATTCCTATATAAACATATGTCTACATACATATATATTAGTGTGTATATGTAAATATGTCTTTATTTTTCCCAGTGGCTCTTTTTTGTTCCGTTTTTTTTTTTTTTTATTTTTTTTTAAAGATTTTATTTCATTATTTTTAGAAAGAGGGGAAGGGAGAGAGGCAGAGAGGGAGAGAGACATCAATGTATGGTTACGTTTCACCTGCCTCCAGCCACAGACCTGACTGGAGACCTGGTTTGCAACCTGGTTATGTGCCCTGGCTGAGAATCAAACCTGCGACCTTTGGGTTTGCAGGCTGGCACCTTATCTACTGTGCTATCAGCCAGGGGGTTTTGCTCTGTTTTTATTTGTTTTCTTTCTTCCTCTTTCTTTCCCTCCACTTCTCCTTCTCCTTTTAATATATTTTGTTCTTATTTTATGCATACTGTTTGTCTAATCTTTTGAGTAAAGCAGAGTTTAAAGTTTTATTTTTCCTTGCAAGAAAAACTTTGTTTCCTTGCAGTTGCTTTTTTTTCTTTTAAACCCTGTCTTTCATATTTGAAGGCTTTTTTGTCTTTGTTTTTGGTGTTGGTGATCCTTCAGGATCGGGATAGTAAACAGGGAGATCCTGAGTGCACGTGTGGGGCATCTGGACTGTGGGAACCGTTATAGTTGGTCTTCATGGAGCCTTCCATTCAGGGAACTTCTAATGGAAAATCGCCTTTTGTTCCAGATAACATCTCCATCCTTCACTATGCCTTTTGCTCTCCTCTGTACAGGGAGTAAACTCATCTTGTTTCCTTTAGAGGGTCAGCCCCCTTTCCCTTCATGGCACAGATTGGCTGTTTGGAGCAGGGGAGGGTCAGCACTGTAACTGATTCTGCAGATTCTCTAACTGCTTCTTTAATAATCTTCTGAACAATCCTTTTGTTTTCAATTGCACTCCCACCTCCACCCCCAGAGGACCTAATGGTGCCAATTTCAGAGCCTCTGTAGATTCTGCAAGGCAGATTGGGTTTCTTCTTGGCTTCTTCCCCTGCTGGTTTAAGATGGAACTGTCTTTTAGTTCTTTTCTTTAGGCTTGATCACTCATCTAGCTTTCAAAATCTTGCTGCAGTTTTCTCTTTTCTTTGTCCTAGTGCTGTTTCTAAAAAAAATTTAATTTGTCCTTGTGCTTTTGCATCCTTTAAAAAAGTTCTTTTCTGATGTTTTAGTGTAGTTTTGAGAAGAATAAAATAAATTTATCTTTGCAACCATGTAAGCCAGTTTCCATATGCTATCTGATCTGTGCTTATAAATAAAATTTTGCTACATTTTTATGATTTGTAACCTTAAAAAAAAAAGAAATGGAAATTTACCTGCAGGTTTTCCTTGTTTTCTTTAGAATTTACAAAATTACAATTAAATAATGCATACATTTTATTTTTACTTTTTATTTTTTAAAATATCTTTTTTCTTTTTAAAAAAGATCTTATTTATTTACTTTTAGAAGGAGGGGAAGAGAGGGAGAAAGAGAGGGAGAGAAAGGACCCCCCAATTGGGGACCTGGCCCACAACCCAAGCATATGTCTTCACTGAGAACCAACTCAGCGACCTTGTAGTTCACATCCTAGTGCTCCATCCGCCAAGCCACACCAGCCAGAGCCATACTTGAATTTAGGTGAAATCAGTTCTCAAGCTATCAAAGAAAATACGGCTCTCTTCCTTGCCCCTGCCTTGGATTTCATAGGCACCTCTCCAGAGATGAACAATAGTAACTATTTGATTATTTTTCTAGCCCTTCTCCCATGCAATCACATACACTTATACATATATCCCTTTCAAAAAATAATTGAGATCACACCAAACATAGTTTTATGAGTTCTTTCATTGCCTGTTTTTTCTAAGTTGGTCTTTATACCAAAGTACATGTGATTCTTCCCCATTCTTTGAACAGCTGCATACTATTCTAGAACCAAGGTACTGTATATTACTTAACCTCTTTTCTATTCTGGAACATTTAATCTGTTTTCAGTTTTTTTATATTACAACAATGCTCTGGTGAACATATTTGAAACAAGCTCCTTTTTTTCATATGTATAAGTATCTTTTATAAGAAAATGTTTAGTGGCTCTTAGCCTAGGTCTGTGTTTTCTAAACTTTACCCAATTATATTCTGTTTCTTGATTTTTGCCATACGTGCATAACATGTACTATTATGTACATGCGTAACATGTACTATTATGTATTAACTATTTTAAATAGCTTTATAGTATTTATTTTTACTTATTTATTTAAATAAGAAGTGAACGTCAATTGCTATAAATAGATGGTAACTATGAAAATAAATGCAAATTCAATAAAAATAGTTTTATTGAATTCTAAGTGGATATGGTTACCTAAACTCTTTGTTTAAAAGACTGTTAAAGTATAACACTTTATAAAAAAGATTTTATTTATTATTTTTAGAGAGAGGGGTAGGGAGAGAGGTAAGTGGGAGAGACACATCAGTGTGTAGTTGCCTTTCACCTGCTTCCAGCTACGGACCTGGCTGGAGACCTGGCTTGCAACCTGGTTATGTGCCCTGGCTGGGAATTGAACCAGCAACCTCTGTGTTCACAGGCCAGCACCTTATCTATTGTGCCACCAGTCAGGGTTAAAGTATAACACTTTTTAAAAAGTATTAAAAGTGGTGTTAAAGCAAACCAAAAAGTTTCTTCATCAAGTCTTCGAAAAATAAAAATTAAGATAGAACCTACTTTCTATATTCAATGTAATATCATTTAACCCCATGTTCATGTATTACCTAAAACTGTTTCTAGTCCAATATGTATATCACTAACAGATTTACCCTACTTCAGTGCTTCACCATGTTACCTCTCTGCTTGAAGAGTCTTTAGAGCTTCTTTGCCTAGAGACTGAAGTAAATATCCTATGGCTGAAGGTTTATCACCTGCTCTCAACAGCCTCGGTATGGGCTGATCCTGTGTCTGTATTAGTTTGGGTTTCTATAGGGTTACTGTTTATATACCTTTACTTGTTGTGACATTCCAGCTTTATATCACTTGAATTCTAATTATTGTGTTTTCTCTAATACACCATTTCATCCTTTGGACAAGACCTGTCTTTTATCTTACACTTTCTTTTGCCCTTCACAAAAGTATAAGACACTGTCCAGGGCATGCCTGATACATGGTATATTCTCCATCAACATCAGGTAATTACTACATATTGACTAGATACAGGCTTTTTTTGTCACCACAAATTAAACATTCATTACACAAAAGCTTAGTAGAGATGATTCAATTATTAAGCCATCTAAATTCTCATGATAACACATTTATATAAGATTCTTTATAATACCACAACGTTAGAAAACATTTTCTAGTGGCATTGCTTTTCCACTCAGTCTGAGTTCATGCTCATTATATTTGTTTCTGTAATTTGGAAGTCCAAGATCCCATAATTTTTTATGAATGAATTGATTTTCATGTTTCTGAGTCACTTTTGGAATGCATTTCATCCTAATAAGAATAACCCATCAGGCAAGAAAGCCAATGGGCTCCTCGTGATCAGGCTCTGGATATGGGAGTTTATCTTTTGGCTCCCAAACTGGAATTCCACACTGTCCAGCTTTGGAAAATGGATTGTTTTTAATGGGTAAGTTTGAGCAACAAAGGGAAGGAGCAGGCCAGTGGCCTGTCCTCTCAGTTGACAGGATTAGAGCTAAATGAATAAAGACATGTGATGAGTTGCAGAATTTAGGGGAAAGGGTGCAGTGCACATCAGCACCTCTGAAAAGCATCAACATTCTCTGTCTGCTGCTCTGTCTTTAAAATACCATTTGCATTGACGATGGCATAATTGACATTGCTCCCAAAGGAATTCACAGGATTGTGGGGAGACGGAATAAGAAAAATTCATCTCTTCTCAAGGTTCTCCTCTAGCTACAAAATGCAGAGGGAGGGACTCTTGTTACCAGCTGATGTCATACTAATAAACAAACAGGCACAAACACCTATCCATCATCATAATTTTCCCAGTAGTCTTTTTATCTCATGGTATCTTCCCCACTGGCATTCATCAACACTTGTCTGGATGCTTGAACTTACTTATTTATTTTCGCACTAAGTATCTGTTAAGATTCTTTATGATCCATTTGTTCCCACTGATCTCTCTTTAAAAAGTTAATTTTGGTAGCTCTAGCAATAGCTTAATGCCCCAAACACCTATGAAACTGTGAAAGACAAGGCTTCTGCAGGGGACTCAGTTTTGAGTTTTTGCTATGAGTGAACACATTTGAAATCACTGTGGGTCAACATGACCTTTTAGAGGTCAAAGAACAACTGCTGCGTGTTGAAACCATAATATAGAAAGACACATACACAGGTACGAGGAAGGGTTTAAATGAAACTACCAGGCTTTCGACAAGGTTAGTTGTGATGAGTTTACTCCTAGATTTGTGAAGGATCAGAGCATGTTAGCAAAACTTTGATGTGTTTTGTGAACAGTGGGTTTTGAGAATTGTTTTTCCTAAATAACAAACACAATTCTGGCTATTATAAGCTAAAAGGGATTTAATATTTTGAAAAAAATCAAAGAATCGTATGAGTACTGGGATGACAGAAGATCATCACTGATGCACTTGGGATGAACTGTAAGTGTCTTTGACCTTTGCGTCACTTGATCAAACTTTAACATATGGAGCAGGAGTATCCAGTTAGCTGGGATCAGGCCCTGTGCCTGGTAGGAACTGGAAAAATGTGATTCCTTCTCCTTCCAGAGCAGGGTAGCAGGGCATGGTCCCATGCAAGAACACACCTGTTACATGTTGAACTGTGTCCTCTTTAAAGCTGCGTTGAAGTTTCAACCCTCAGCATCTGTGAATGTTACCTTAAATGAAAGTTGGTTCTGCTATAATCCAGGTAAGATGAGGTCATACTTGATTGGAGTGGACTTCACTCCAATACTATGTATTCCTATGAGAAGAGAGAAATGTGGACATACACAGGAGAACACCATGTGATAACAGAGCAGGGATTGTAGAAATACAGCTGCAAACCAAGTAATGTCAAGAATTGCCAGTGGAGGGGGACAGAGGGGAGCAAAAAGGGGATGGATATAATACAACAACAATTAAAAAAAAAAAAAAGAATTGCCAGCAACCAAGAAGCTAGGAAGAGGTAAGGAAAGATTGTCTTTTAACAAAATTAAAAAGACTTTATATTGTGATATATGAAGTGTTTGAATACATTTAAAGTGTGTGTAGGTTCATGGTAATACCCCACAAAGAACTGATTTTTTAAAAAATTTTATTGTTGTTGTGTTACATCCATCCCCTTTTTGCTCCCCTCTGTCCCCCTCCCCACCCACCCATTCCTCCCAAAGTCAATCCCACCTGTTGTCCATGCCCATGGTTCCTTTATACTAGGTTCTTGTCTAAGCTGCTCCCCTTTCTTGCCTCTGCCTCCCCCCAACCCCTTTCCCCCTGACCACTGAAGGCCTATTCATTGTATTCATATATTTGGTTCTGTTTTGCTTATTGTTAGTTTTGTTCATTATTGTCCTGTAATGGGTGAGATCATATGATATTTGTCCTTCACTGACTGAGAACTGATTTTATTTTGTGGGTTGTATCTGAGTACTAAAGCATTTAGAGAGAATATGTGCTTGCCGACACCATGGTTTCAGACTTCTAGGCTTAAGAAGAGAAGACATTTCTGTTCTAAGCCACCTCATTGGTTTTAATTTGTTACTGCACTCCTAGACCCTAGTACAGCACATGATAGGAGAGTATTCTGAAATTGTAATGGGGGTAGGTTGGTGCCAGATAACCGTAGAAATCCAAAGGTCCAGTAAGGAGAGGGTGTGAGGAGACAGAATTCAGTCTGGTTTTAGGTAGCTTCATCATAAGCATCTTTGCCACAAACATTTTTCCCACAAACATTTCTCTTGTGTAACTAGTTTGGTTGTTTTGCTGTAAAAAATATAAAATTACAAAAGATAAAAGGTCAGGGGGAACAGGGTTGGGGGGAGGGGGGAGGTAGAGGCAAAGAAGTGGAGCAGCTGAGACAAGAACCTAGTATAAAGGAACCATGGACATGGACAACAGGTGGGATTGACTTTGGGGGGAATGGGTGGGTGGGGAGGGGGACAGAGGGGAGCAAAAACTGGATGGATGTAATACAACAACAATAAAATTAAAAAAAAAAAGATAAAAGAGGGGCATTAAAAAAGTATGTAACAAAGTTTAAAAGACTAATGTGAAATACAAGGTATTTGATTACATTAAAAATGTGTGTAATTCATGACAACACTGTGCAAATAACTGATTTCATCTCTTGGCTTGTACTGGAGCACTGTCCTTGCTCTATGAAAAATGTGGGTTCAACTCTCTGCCCTCAAAGAGAGCCTTCTGCATCTCTTTCTGCTCCCAATGTCATGCATTTCAAAATAAGAAACCAACTCTTGGGGCAAATTATTGTCATCTGGAGGCAATAGTAACTATTTTAAGATCCCCACCACATCTACGTGTCACGGTGAAGGACATTATGTGTGCTAAGATTTACACATAACAGCGCTGGCTCATGGCACAGTGGATAAGACCTGCGAACCCAAAGGTCGCTGGTTCGATTCTCAGCCAGGGCACATAACCAGGTGGCAAACCAGGTCTCCAGCCAGATCCATAGCTGAAGGCAGGTGAAAGGCAACCACACATTGCTGTCTCTCTCCCTCTCTGCTTCTCTCCCTACCCCTCTATCTGCAAATAATAAATAAAATATTTAAAAAATGTACACATAACATAAAAGTAGGAGTAACTGTGAAAACTTCATCAATGTAGAAATGAAACCAAACTGACAACCAGCCTAAATGCATCAAGTCCTTGAAGGTGGTTGATTTGTCAATGAAGAAATGAAACTAACCATATGCAACAAAATGCCAAACTATCAACCAGTTACTTTATCAAGCTTATGACAAAATTGCCTTACAGCTAATTAGTTATGCAGTGAAAATGCTTGTGGCAAAGATGTCTGCAGAAAAGATAGATACTTCTGGTGAAAATACTGGAGTTGATTATGTCTAGTTCCAAGTAGCACTCTCTTAAGTGTTCACCCAGTTTTCTTATGGTACAGATTTGGTATCTCTTAGGCATCCGACCAGAGAGGAAGAAAAATGAAATGTCTTTCCATCTTCTCCAGTGTTGTTGCTTAGTCTGATGAACCAAACCATGGGTAATGGATCTTTTTTCTTTATCAAGTTTCATAGCTGTAGTGTTGTGAGACATTCCTGCTAGATTTGGGCAATAATGTATGTGTTTATCTTTATTCTAAGTTGTTTGTAAGTTGTTTGGTAGTTATTGTATGTGAATATTCATGAGAGTATTTTTTGTGAGAAGTTAGGAAGATTTTCATCAGTCATTTGTTTACCATCCCCTGATTACCATTTTCTGTCTTTTAAATCATGAGCCTTATGAGGAAGTTTAGGGAATTGGACTAAATTTACACCAAGTAAGACCTCATGTCATGTTATGATATCTAACATTTTGTCAACTTTTGGCCTTCGTTTTCCTATAATATAGTACAAATTGCTGATTTCTAGAGACTTCTAGATTATCTAGAGATATCTTAGGTGGGAAGTGCAGTCTTAATTAACAAAATATAGAACTGAGAATTTTCCCTTCCATAATATCTTGGTTTGTTAGCCTTTGAATTATGTAATATGTAAATTCAGCCAGTTTAAATAACTTTAAAAGTAAAATTATGAATTAAAGTTCTAAGTCAACAGATGCAGTTAAGAGTCAAAAGAATAAAATTGCTTTTGAATAATAATTAGAGTAATCTAATGGAGAAAAATTCCTAAACAAGTGTAAGACAATAAAGATATAATCTTGGACTTGGAAGTATTTTTGAGTGCATTTTAACCAACCATTTGTTAGCTTAAAGTTTCTTTCAAATGTCTATCCCAGGAATGCAATTGAAGAAAACCATGTAGTCTAATTTTGAACTTTATCCTCTATTTTAAACTTGGAACAAGTCAACAAAAATAAGCATTGTAGGGCCCCAACGAAAATTTTACAAAAATCAGAAATCTTCCTCTATTCCACTAATGTTGAAGATATGTTTTTTGATTAAGAAGCAGAGAAAGCGACTTTACTTAGCAAATTTCAAGGCATCTGTTCTCATGGGTAGGGTATTTACAGATGAAGACTATCTGAGATAATTTAAAAAGCAGTAAGACTTGAGGGGAAACAGTATTTTATTTTTGTACTGTCACTGCTGTCAATCAACTCTACAGAGAAAAACAGAAGAAAGAAACAACAAAAGGACAGTGTTATGCACCTTTAAATGCTCAAAAGAGGCAGGAGAAGGGATAAATGCAATACAACAACAATAAAATAATAACAAAAGGGGCAGGTGGTGTCAGTGCCTTGGTTGCAAATGAAAGAATTTTTCTTCTTCCTACTCATTTTTTTTACAACTCCGTCAACAAGAAACAAAAAGTAATTTAGATGAGAATTGTATGTGGGATCTTATATAATTAATTTTATTTGTTAGGCCTTTTAATATCAGGGTGTATCCTATGCCCTGTGCCTTCTTAAATAATCCTTTTATGCTACTCAAGGCAGATATATTTTGAAAGTGGCACCTCTATTAACCTGAGCTATATACTTTGAACAACAACAACAAAAATCACTGGAATTACATTTTCAATGTTACCCATGCTGAACAATTGCCACAGAACATTAGTTTGAAATCTAAGTGGAGTTGTGACTATTCTTTTTAGGTAGAAGAGAAACAAGACAGTGATGAAAAATAAAGATGTTCCTCACCCTGAATTTTTGTTAGGATATTGTGATGGTATACCTTGGTGTAGAGATTTAGAACAGAATTATCTAGAGAAGTCACAGTGCCAGACAGCTAGATGACAATAATTAATGCTTCTTAGGTGCTTATAGGATGACAACATAGCACTAAATGCATTATGCACTTTCGTTCATACTTCCTCCTAACAACTCTTAATATTGCCGTTCTAGTGTGACCCCCACCTAATAGTACCATCCTAATTTTACAGCTGTGAACAGAGGCACAGAGAAGTTAATAAACTTGGCTGGGTTCTCACCACTGAAAAACAGTGGAAATAAGACTTGATCCTGCAGTTCACCTCCCTAGATTCTGCTTTTAACTTCTCAGCTTCCTGCCCTCTTGCCATCCTCATCTCATCCTGTTCAGGCGTGCACAGGGCAAGTTTCAGTGAATGAGTGACATGGTTATTTATACATTTCCAGATAGCGTCTTTTCTCTCTTATGTTGGTATCAGCATCCTGGTTTAGCTTAGGGAAAAGATCCTTCCTTCGCTGGGTTTGTTTTGGTGCTCTGCCTTCCCTGGGCTAAAAGTTAGATAAGGGTTGCAGGCTAGCTAGACCAGGTTCTGTCGCTGCATTTGGAATCTTCAGGGTAATGAGAAACACCTAAAATAGCTGCAGCTTTTTCATTCAGATACGGGCTTTGGAGGAGAGTGACCTGAGTTCTTAATATGAGTCACGATTCCTGAAGCTGTTCTAGCTGATTCCGGAAGTCTAGCCCCTCCTTCAACGCTACGAGCTGTCCCCTCCCTCCAGCGCAGCCCTGTCTGCCTTATTGTAGCATAGGTTCCGTGCATCTCACCTGCAGGCGATGGATCTTGGTGGGCCACGCGGACGGTGCTCCTTTTTCCTCACACCGACCTGCCGTGGGAGGCGCGTTTGAACACGATGACTCAGTTGGCGGCTTGAACCAAAGGTGTAAGGATGCTTGGGGCCTATTGCTTGCTTTCTGTCCAAGTGGATAGGAACTTTGTTCTCCCTTGCCAATAGCCATTTGCCGTTGTGGGTCATAAAAGTTAAAATTTTAGCAGAAATGAATTCTACTTTTACTGAGAAGCTCCTGTTTTCCAGTAAAATGCTCTTAGGCAAAAGATAGAGTTCTGGTACTAACTTGCTGTTATAAAAACTCTATTAAATTCTCCTTATCACATTTAACTTATCTTTTAAATGAGGATAAAATAGTCTTGGTTGATGGATATGAAATAAGTTAAAAATGGTTAAAATGATGATTACATTCTGGGGGAGGGCAGGTGGGTTCAATTCATCACCTCCCACCCTACTTCTTTCTCTTTCCTGCTTGCCTCTTACTAGCCAGCACACCTCAATGCCACACTCTCTTGTATAGACCAGATTCTCACTATCTCATATGATTTTCCTTGCTTGGAATGCCCATCTCCAATATGTCCATCCAGCAAACATATCTGGGGCCTCCAAGATGTAAGTCTAGAATCTGCTTTGTGATATAGCCTTCCCCTACTTTCTAAGTTTGGTAAATAACATTGTCTCATGGTGCTGATCTATGTGATATTATCTTATGAGAACATGCAATTACACACCAATTCAATGATTTAACTACGCGTTTGTTTCCACCCTTTAACCCCAAACTTCCATAGGGCAACCCCTTAAACTTTTGTGTCTCTAGTATATTTTGTGATATGAATACTTCATAAATATTCAGCACACCTTGATAAAATTTCCAAGAAAAGTTGTCACTTACAGGAACTCTGTTACTGATGCCCTGTATGTTTGAAACTTCTTGGGAAATGAGAGACACCCACAGATAGTTTGTTTTACAAATAATTTTTCTTTATTAGCAGTACAGTTTTGATTTTGTTAAGTGTCTTAGTCCATTCTAGCTGCTGTAACAAAAATACCGTGGACTGGCTAGCTTATGAACAACAGAAACTTGTTTCTCATGGTTCTAGAGGCTGCAACTCCAGATATGGATGCCAGCGTGATTGAGTTCCAATGAGGTCCCACTTGGGGTTGCAGACTACCCTTTTCTCACTGTAGCCTCACCTGGTGCCGGGCAGCGGCATGAAGCAAGCCCTCTCCTCACTCTTTTAAGGGCACTAATTTTGTTCATGAGGGCCCCTCTCAAGATCTTACCTTCACGGGAGAGCAATGGAGGGTAGGGTTGGGGCAATTGTAATAGAACAACAATAAAAAAGAAAGAGATTAAAAAAATGATCTCACCTAATCCTCACCGCCTCTCAAAGGCCTCACACCTAATAGCTCTCACACAGTGAGTGCTCAATTTAAAAATTTTGCAGGGACACTAACATTTAGTCCATAATACTAACTTTTTTTTTTTTTTAAGTGCAGCTTAATCATGAAAAAAACATGTCTGTTAATTGCACAGCTCACGTCTGGAGGTTTTGATGACTGTCACATTTTCTGTAGGCCTTTCTCTATCTCCTACCTCTAAATCCCCAGAAATGTCATTAGTTGTGTGTATGAAATAGGTAATGTCATACCAAGTTAGAGTAGCAAGGGAGAAAAAGAAATTTTCAGCACATTTTGTACAAAGCACCTGAAAAACAGACCAGGATGTTGCTGGGGGCTATGTGTCTATTAAAAGATGTGATTGACAGTGGAAACTGTATTATTAAAGCTATTGGAAGTTCTAACTTTATATCAAACTAACTTTATTTCATTTTGGGGAGGACAATCATCACCAGACAATCCTCCTTATAGTTTAACTTATCTTGATTTTAGGAGACACAGAAATATCTTGAGCTGTAGAATTGAAGGCAGTAATGAGAAAGTGCTCTGTCAGAAAACCTTTACATTTACATGTAGTTAGAGTCCTACCAGTAGGTGTCCATTCTTGGGGTATTTTCCCCTTTTATCCATTTCCTGTCTCCCACAAGTGTTTTCCAAAGGGTGTTTTTGGGGAACATTATCTTTTCTAAGTATTAATTAGTGTTGAAGGAGAAAAACAGTTTTTGAAGTTAAATCAGCTTTGAAAGCGCTGGGTTAAACAGGTGACGCTGTTCCTTCACTGTCCCCCATATTAATTGAAGAGGAAGGTGAGGCATGAAGCTCAACCTACTTAACCATGAACCTTCACAGGGAAGGGGCACACGGAGGCAACCTCTCTGGGATGAAACAGCCTGATTCTTTCTGTCACAAGAACGAACTCAGGCTCATGCTTGTTGAATGTTTTGTAGCATCACTTGCATGTATTCACTTGTTTTTGATCCCCAGCATGCCTTAGACTTAATTCGCTATTTTCGCTTTCTTTGTAATGAATAGGTTTTGTTCAGTTTCTTGCTGGGTGACCCTTTTCTAGGTATATAGGGTACTCGGCCTTTATGGCTGTTTTATTTATTTATTTAAATTAGTGGATACTAATGCCAAAGCATTTCCCTCTACAGAACCAAATAAAACAAATAAACAAAACCTAAATGCCAATAGTCCTTCTTTAATGTCTGCTATAGGGAATTAGCCAAATTCAGTGGGGTAAGTTCTGTAGTTATAGTTCAGTTCTGTAGTTATTGCTGAGTTCTGAATCTAGTGCTGCTCTAAATTTGCTGCCTGGAAAGATCTCATTGTCTGTAAAATGAACATGAGTCTGTCTCCTGGGCCACATGAATAAGTTCATTTTTCATGAAATCAACATGTAACTCAGTAACTCAACCTGAATTTATTAAGTGTGCTTTATTGATCTTATGGGCATAGTGAACGAGATAGATGTGACCTTTTCATAGAGGTTCGTATCTGATGGGATTGAGAGAAGAGAAGAGACACAAGTACAATACAGGTGGATTGGTGACAGTGATGAGTAAAATTTTGAGGGAATATACAGGAAGGCTATCTCTTTACCTGGATTATAAGTTATTTACAGAAAGGAAGTGGGAGGGGAAGGACAGTCCAAGCATGGAAGAGAACGTATGGGTACATTGTTTATTTGTGTTCCTCTGTTCTTAACACTGGAGCTAACACAGTCCCAGTTCACCTGGAAACAAAAATAAGTGAGTATTTACAGTCAATGTTATGAAGCATTGAAAGAAGTTTACCAAATTAAAAAATATTTTATTACTTTTAAAGAGAGGAGAAGGGAGGGAGGCAGAGAGGGAGAAAAACATCAGTGTATGGTTGCCTTTCACCTGCCTCCAGCTACAGACCTGGCTAGAGACCTGGCTTACAACCTGGTTATGTGTCCTGACTGGGAATCGAATATGGGAGCACAGAGAGGGGAAAGATTTTGTGGCTAGAATATCATGAGTTTGACTGGCATATGGTGGCTGAAAATGATTTAGTTGTCAGGTGCTACCTTAAAGTGTTTCTAAAATAGTTTAAGATATACTTATAAGGCAGGGCTTCTCCAGGAGACAGTTGTGTTCCCCACATTGCTGTGACATTTACCACCTGCAGCTCAATTCTGTGAAAAAACAAAAAACAAAAACCTGTTGCTATGGTGCTGTCCTGAAGATTCTGTGTTCCCTTGTTCCTGGATTCATTGAGTAACTCAAGGGCTTGGGAATTGGCCCCTTTGCTATTTATATGTTTAACAGTGACCCATCTTCCCCCTGAGCGTTCTACTTCTGTCTCCTGGTCCTCAAATGTGACAAATCTTTTCCATTTCCTGGCCTTCTCCCACATTGTTCTTTCCTCTTGAGATTACTTTGTACTCTTGTTGCTTGAACAAGTCATCCTACTCACAGTTTAGGCCTCAGCTTAAAGGAGCTTTTCTTGAGATTTTCTCTGACCTCCCCATTCCCTAGAATAGGTTAGGCCACTCTGTACTTTTTTTTTATTTTTTTTAGACTTACCATAATATTAGCAGAATATATCATTATTCTTTTGATTTTTTGATTCATTTAAAAGGTTGATGAGGTTAGGCACCAGGCTTGCATCTTTTTGTTGTTTCTTGCTGTATTTCCAGGGTCTACTACAGAGGCTGATATCTTATGAGGCATTCAGTAAAATAATTTTTGAATGAATGAATGAAGCATGGGCCCAGCTTTTTTTCTCAGCCTCCCAGAGGATCAGAAATGACAAAATAGTAGGATAGAATGAAATGTCAAACCTGGAATTCAGATAATAATAACCACGACTTTTGAGCAAATGTGATACGTTAATGAGCCAGGTTTTAAAAATTATCGGCAATCCATATAATAACTCAACTAGGATGAAACCTGCAAGTCAGGTGAAAGGCCATGCTGGGAGCACACAGCTGTCTGTGAAAGAGCAGATGCACATGCAGTTCTGTCTGACTCTGAAACTTCCTTCTGCGTGTCAGGTAGCATTTCGTTGCTAGTTGTTGCGAACCAAGGGGGCTGGAAGTGAGTTACAGAGAGGTAGCCGGTGGCTGGGTGCGTCCAACTGGCACAATAACTCTGAATAAGTGTGGGAAGGTTCAGAGACCAGAAGCACACTGTGCCCTGAACCTACAGGGTGAAATACAGAGCCTATGGTGGCTGGGTGAATGAGAAGCAAAGCTGGATGTATGATCCAAATAGAGGTTCTTTTTAGAGAGACCCAGGGGGTATGGGAATTTTGGGGTCATGATCTGCTCTAGAAGCCCCAAAGCAGAGGTACCTACGGAAGGTGTGCCTCAGGCCTGCCTGACACGTACTGTGCCTTGCAGACTGCCTTCCCCACCCCCGACGCAGCGTCAGCACTAACCTCAGGAGAGAAGCTCCAGGCACACCTCAGTACGCATTGTCACCACGCATTGTCACCACGTGTGTGCTCTTAGTCTGTTTTCATCCGGCCTCTCCTTTCTTTGCTCAGTGAAACTCCTGGACTCCGCTATCCATTTCGGTTGTTCTTGATAATACAGGGTGATTACACAAAACACAGTTTATTCTTGTGTTATTATTTATTAATTATTATACTACTTTCCATGTGAACATGGTAGACCTACTTTTGCTCCACTCTGTATATGTGTCGTGCCCATTTTTCTTTTCAATGTTAAACTGGCTAAATTCCTTCTCCTGCCAGAGAAATGGCAAGCCCAATTTAAAATCACACATGTTTTCATAAGACCTATGACTACTGTGTTTAGTTTTGCTTCTGTCTTCAGAGGGTCTTGGAATACTTGCATATACACATAAGAGGTCTGTCTGGAAAAAATCCAACTATTATTAATGGAATGAGAATGGTTTGTGTAACATCTATTTGATCTGGCAGCCAAGAAGAGTAGACTGGAATGCACATGCGTGAACAATGACAATCTCACTGTATTTATCATTGGGGGCGGTGGGTGCCTTTGAGTGAGCATATGTACAGTGTGGCCGTCACATTCAAAATGACTGAACAAGTAGAGCCATGAATCAGCATCCAATTTTGCATGAAGCTTTAAATTCCTCTGTGGAAACTATTTGGATAATTCAGAAGGCCACAGCTCTGGGCAGCCGGTGATCGGCAGCTTCATCATGACAGCACACTTGCTCATGCATCACAGCTTGTGCAGAGTTCTTGGGGAAATATCAGATCACCCAGATGACTCAGCACCCCCATCTCCAGAGCCCAGATCTGGTGTCCTGTGACTTGTGGCTTTCCCCAAAATTAAAATCACATTTGAAAGAGAAGAGACTTCAGACTATTGATGGGATTCAGGAAAGTACAACAGAGCAGTTGACGGTGATTGGGTCCCAAGATGCCTACTTAAGGGGACTGGGGCATCATTGTTCTATGTACAGTTTCTTGTAATATCTTCTTTAATAAATGTTTCTTTTTCATATTACATGGGTGGATACTTACGGATTTACACACACACACACATGCATGTGTGAGTGTATGTATCTTAGAATTCTTAATATATACATAGATATGTGTATATACTGTATATAGCATATTAACATCCTTATAAAATAATATATTGCATACCATTTATAAAGTAAGTTATAAATAATTCACATTATATAAATTATGTGTGTAAAGCAATAGCTAGATATATAAATTAAAAAAAAAAGATTTTATTTATTATTTTTCAGAGGGAAAGGAAAGGAGAGAGGCAGAGAGGGAGAGAGACATCAATGTATGGTTGCCTTTCACCTGCCTCCAGCTGCGGACCTGGCTGGAGACCTGGCTTGCAACCTGGTTATGTGCCCTGACTGGGTAAAAATTGTTTTTCACATAGGGTGTTAGTTATCTTAAATTGATCCCCATGCAGGTCTTCCAGATACACTAGTTCAATTTACTGTCCATTCATTTTTTTCATTCATTTTAATATATTTCTCTTTAAGAACCAGTTGCCTTCCAGTGAGTTTGTCATTTATCTATAAATGAAAATCAGTGCTATCTGATTAGCTTGCTTGTTTTTTTCTCATAGGCAATATGATTGTCCTTGGGAGGTAGCCTTAAGGTTTGCTTTTTGCCATGGAGAGTTCAGAACACATCTTTCTGCTTCCTCTGACTTGCCCACCTGGTCTTGTTCCTAGGGGTACACTGATCTGTGTGCATGGGAAGCTTCTGAAATCCCTGGCTACCCTTTCCTGGCTTTTCTCTGATTCTCAAACTGATAATCTAAAATGGAATCTTATTTTAATTTTCTCCCAAAGCAGAGACATTCCAGGATGATGTTTTGTGGCAAAAACCAACCACAAAGGAAAACAATAATAACAAATACCATTCTAAATTAAAAGTTATGAAATAAAACAATTTAGAAAAAATTTGCATCTGCCTTGTTTTTTCTGTGTAAGAAAACTGATATGTCTTGGTTAAAGTTCTTTTCAATTAGAAATGGTGGTTGGATGATGTTTTAATTTTTAAAGATGAAAAGAGCTGCCAAGTATTTTTTTCTTGCTTGAAAAATATTTTATATTTTTGAAAGGCTTTGTGTAAATATTTCAGGTCAGTTCTGTTTCATGAGCTTTCTTCTCAATATAGAGTGTTTATATTTAGGTGTCATCATCTTCATTAACATCTTCACGATCTTCATTACCATCATCATCACCATTCATTTTGTACTTATAACCAAAGCCTTAGTTTGTCCAAGATTATTATTCCTAAATTTTATGTTTAATTTTTCTCTGCAGGAATAGTATGATGGTCCCAGTCTTTATTTGAATTTCCAGAAAGCCTCAAAAATAAATTTATACCCCCCTCAGAGATTGTCAAAAATTGACCATGTAGTGTAGCAAAAAATGCTAGAGACTAATAATTTAGAGTCAAAAGATATGATACAAATTCTCAGTAATTGTTCTTTGGGTTACTTTAGGTGAATAAATCTTCCCTCTCTCCCACTCTCTTTTCCTTTACTCCTCTCCCTTTCTGTCTCCTTTCTTTTTGTATGATAGTGAATGGCAGATTTCTGTGGAAGTCTCTTAACTTAAATGACAAGATGGTACTCACTGCAAGAATAAGACCACTCAGAAAGTTGTCCATCTCTCCACATCCATTAACTACTAAATGAATATTACTGAGCCTTTGTTACATGCTCAGCATTGTTAGCAAAAGGAATAGGTTAAAAGAACAATGAGAAGGGAGATAGCTTCACAAGTGTCTTCACATCTACTTGGAGACACAGTATATAAACCTAAATAAAAATAAATGAATGAATCAGTGCATAATTATCATGCTTGATCACAAAGTAGAAAGATTTAAAACCGCTGCAAAAGGTCATCTTGGAGGTTGGTTGGGCAGCTCTGGTTGTAACTGCAAAAGGAGTTAGGGATTGATGTGGCTGAAATCGTGAAGGAAAGAGCCCTTACGGTATTTCTATATCGTTCCTTTACACATTTACCTCCCAAAGGACCAGCATCTTCTTATATTTATTCACCATTTACTAGGCACTTCATGGATCCCAGGAGCTGTGCTGTCAGAGGCCATGGACTAAAGGAAAGGAAAGACATAGGTTTCCATCGCCTTACCAAAAACATCAATACTTTTTCCTTATTTCTTTCCAGAAAACTTTGCATTCCTGCTTTTTTGAATATCATTAAGGTAGTTTTCATTAGCCTTAGCCTGTGCCCCAGGAAAAAGTCCTGGGAGAAGGCAATTACCAGGAAACAAGGTTGCCCAGTACTGAATGGGCTAGACCTTTAAGAACATTTTAGGGGAAGCAAGCAGGTTTTTTTTTCTTTTTTTTTTTTGGGCGGGGGGCAGTGGGGAGGGAGTTAGGAATTTGCCTTAAAACTGCATTTGCAAAGGAACCATGGACATGGACAACAGGTGGGATTGACTTTGGAGGGAATGGGTGGGTGGGGAGGGGACAGAGGGGAGCAAAAAAGGGGATGGATGTAATACAACAACAATAAAATTAAAAAAACAAACAAACAAAAAAATGCGTTTGCAACCCAAAGGTTGCTGGTTCGATTCCCAGCCAGGGCACATAACCAGGTTGCAAGCCAGGTCTCCAGCCAGGTCTGTAGCTGGAGGCAAGTGAAAGGCAACCATACGTTGATGTTTCTCTCCCTCTCTGCCTCTCTCTCTTCCCTTCTCTCTGAAAATAATAAATCTTAAAAAAACAAAACAAAATAAAAACGACATTTACAGAGCAAGTACAATAACTTTATTTGGATTCTGTATTTTAATTGGTTTGAGGGAATAGGAAAAAAAGAAGATGAATAATATTGGAAAAAATTCAAGGTTGTCTCAAGCCACCCCTTGGTGGTGAGATGGTTGGTAGGACCCTGGTGCTCTACTATTTCTATAGCCAAGTGTCTTGCAAGTTAAGGGTCACCTTGCAAACTGAAGGAAAAGCAGTTCCATAGCATTACTCAAACCACTTGAAGGAAGACTAGAGAATCTTTTCTTATGATAAAGGAAGCAGAGATGGAAATACATGTTCTGGGTAAGTATATTTCTTTCATGTCATGTCATACATCTGACTTAAATCCTAGAATTTGAAGTACTGATGAATCTCAATGCCTTAATTAGTTTTCCAAAATATAGTTAGACTGTTAGGAACATTAACATCATAAGATTAAGAACATATTGTAGAGCCTGACTGCTAAATTCATATCCTGGCTAAGGCACTTATTATACTCTCAATTTTAGTTTGTTGATCTATCTGCTCCTCAGTTTCTCATCTTTAACATTGGAACAATCATAATATCGACTAATTTTTTGGTAAACCTTGAAGGACTGAATGTGTATAGTCACTTAGAACAATGCCTTGTAAATAGTAACTAGTTCAATAAATATTAACAAGTATAATACATAGTTTTTCAGGGACTAATCAGCTTTCTGTTTCACAGATACAATTGGAGTTCATAGTATGTGCATTAGAAATAAATATGAGGTCTGTCCTGAAAGTATTGAGCCAATGTCAATATAATAAAACAATTTACGGGGCCAATACTTTTGTTGCAGATGTTGTACAAATAAATTCAACTAACATGTTTTGGCCACCTACTTTACACAAGACATCAGACTTGACACTGTGAGGAATGAACAGTAAATCCTGTTTTAGTTCTGCTCTTAAATTTATTATCCAGTAAGAAAAGGGAAAGAGACATATAGACAATCATTTATAACCCAGATTCCAAGGGCAGAAGGGCTCACTAGAGGGTCACATTCTTAGCCTCTCCCCTCTTCTCCAGGTCCTCTAGCCTACTTTTCATTTCTGGAATGCATTAAGCTTACTCCTGCCCTGGTACCTTTGAATTTGTGGTTCCATTGTTGGATCATTCTGATTAGTTTTCAGAGAGACCAGTTCCTTAGGGTCATTCAGGTCTCAGCTCCCATGTTACCTCCTCAGAGATGCCTCCCCTGAACATCCTTTCAGAAGTTGGTTTCTGCAGGTCATTTTCATTGTTTTTGTTTCTAGTATTCTAACAATTTATATTTACCGATTTAAATTAACTTGTTTAATTGCCCATCTCATTGGCTAGACTGAAGTTCCATGAGACAACGGAACTTTCTGCTTTATTCTCAGGTTTCTCCCCAGGGCCTTTTACAGTGTTTGGTGTATAGTAGGTGCTATTAGAATGAATGGATGAATGAATGAATGAATGAATGAATGACTATAGTAAATGAGACCATGGAAAAACAATAGTTTTGACTAGAAGCTCCACAAAGTTTTAAAGCGAGAGGTGGAAAATGCAGGATAGGCATTGCAGAGGCCAAGAGCACGGTGAGTTAAGGCATGGAGAATTTGATGCCCTTAGCAGCTTTTGAAGGAGAATGCATCTTCTGACCTTTAGCATATGACTGCCACATCATGTTTCACATTTCCTGGATATCCTAAAAAGCTGCTTCTTCCTGCCTCACCCCTATTATTGTGTGACTTTTCCTTTCATTGTTTGGTCTTTCCAGTTTTGTCATCCATCCACTTAAAGAAATGTACCAGAATAGAGTGCCATCTTGTTGCTTCAAAGGCAGAGATTTTGCTGAAACTTTCACACCCACGCTCCAATTATGCATTCACCAGGGACTGCACAGAGTGCAATCATGTTTATGCAGCTGAGAGCAAGGTGAATGGCGGAGCTCACTTAACTGAGCGCTGTGGGCTTCCATTGGCGGTGATAACCACAGGCCAGTTTCACTGCTCAATGAGGGCTGTCAGATAATTAAGAAAAGGGCATGCCAGAACACCAGTGCGTATTTCGCCTAAATTAATGCAGCCTCATCAAAGAGGTTATATTAAAAACAGACGCTATGTGATACAAGATCGTTGATTGGCTTAATTAATAAGAATCCACAGGTGAGTCAGGGCCTGCCTTAACCTTGGCAGCAGTAGGGGACTGGGGCAAGGCACTCAGCAAGAATTATCTGCTAGAAGTAAGTCTGTGCTTACAAAAAAGCTTCTAAAATGGAGACTGGCTGTGCACTGATGCAGCTGCTATGATTTCCACATGTTTTTCCCCACAAAGGATCTCCCCTGGGAGCGTGCACAAGGGTGGCTTTCAGGGCGAGGTGGGGAACCTGCCCATGGACAGACACCTGTGCAGTTCAAAGCCACAGGAGCCACCGGTGGAAAGGAAGCAATAAAACACAAAACTTCAAGATTTTCTAATTCTGTTAGCTGAAGATACTCCAGAAATCCAAGCCAAGGGACACTGATAATGTGCAAAAAGGCAGAGACTTGGATGTGACCTTGTCCCGACTGTTGAGCGGTACAGGAATATAGCCTCCAGAGTTCCTGCTGAGGGGCGTGTGCAGCCCCAGTTAGGCTTCTCCAGAGAGCTGTTAGCTGAAAAGTCCCTCATCCATTTGTGGAGAATTTGGGGACTCTCATGTCCTAGATCAGGCACAAACCTTTGCTTTGGCTGAGTGAAATGCCTAGGAATGTCCAGTTATTTTAATTGCATTCGTTTCTGGGTTGCCAGAGTTAGAAAATAAAAACAGTAGATGTCCAGTTAAATTTGAATGTTAAACATGCAGTGGTAGAGACTTATTACTTATACTTATTACTAAAAAATTGTTTTCTCTCTTTAAAAAAATATTTTATTTATTATTTCCAGAAAGAGAGGAAGGGAGAGAGGCAGAGAGGGAGAGAAACATCAATGTATGGTTGTCCTTCACCTGCCTCCAGCTGGGGACCTGGCTGGAGACCTGGCTTGCAACCTGGCTATGTGCCCTGGCTGGGAGTCGAACCAGTAGCCCTTTGGGTTTGCAGGCCAGTGCCTTATCCACTGTGCTACCAGCTAGGGCTTATTTCACATGTTAATATATCTGAAATATGAATGTCTCTTAGTATCAGTGGCATCTTAGCAATGTGTCATAGTTTAATTTGTAATGTTTGACGTATAATACAAATGATGGGTCTGAGATTTTGTGAAATATGGTATTTGAGTTTCCAATAGTTTCATTTCATCATTTAAGGGAATTAAATGGAAATTAGTGTTGTACAAAGAGGCCTTCAGTCATAAACAAAAAAACCTGAATGATGTTCTGCTCATTACATGTGTGACAGTGGGCAGGAACCTTGCTCCTCTGGGTCTTGCTCTGTTCTGTAGAATGGTTTTGAAAGAGAACATTGTTCTAATCTTTTAATGAGGGCTTATGTCTTTGTTGGAAATAAGAAAATGTAATTAAAGGTGGAGGGAGTGACCATAAAGAATCATGAGCAGGCATGGAAACACAGGGCAGAAAGTGGAGCTTGGGCTCATGAATTGCTAATACCTGGACCCGGAAAACAGTCAGGCTTGAGGAAGCTACTTTATTTTTCCTCTCTTCCTAGCCCTCTCTGACTCCACACACATCCTCTTCTTAAGTTTTTGTTTTCTTCTCCTGTGCTATAGACTCCTTTCCCTGCCTAGGTGCACATGATCAAAGATAGCTTCTCCAGTTCCTAATTTTCCTCCAGAGACTAATTAGCACATCTGGGCTCAAGTATAACCTGATTCTCCCCTGTTGGTTCAGGAGCCCAGGTAGGGAAGAGTCATTTCCTACACATGTGGCTGAGAGGCCAACTTCGGTACTTGGTGGGAGTTAGTTCTCAGCAAAGAGAGAACAAGCCTGACATGTTCTGTAGTGGATAGATAATCTGTGTGCTCTCTTGCAGCTGGAAAGGAGACAAAGGGAGGAATACAATTTTATTGTATTCTGGAACTTTGCTGCCCAAGAATGGTCTTGGTGATGGATTTTAGAGGGTGGAAAGTCTTTCTTTAATGTTATCTCAGTCATGAAAATTTTACTGATAACTCCTGGACTGTTTTCTTATTTTATAAAAGAGTATATGTAGACGGAGCTGTCTTCCAAATCTGACATGAAGCCAGAAGGGAGAGGATTTTAAAAAGCATAGTGTCATAACTATTGTATTTTCAATTGAAGTGATTAGCCTAATGATAATTGTTGTGAGACATTACTCTATTATCAGAGAGACAGCAGTACTTGAATCAAGCACCTTTCTGTAGAGTTTATATTTATTTTATTTTTATTGAATGAAACATTTGAATCTTACTGATGGTTCTGCTGGTAGAGGGGATGCTTGCCTGTGTGTGTGTAAGAGAAAGAGAAAGAGGAGGAGGAGGAGGGGAAGAGGAAGAGGAGGTAGAAGAAGAGAAAGAAGAGGAAGAGGAGGAGGAAGAAGAAAAAGGAGGAGGAGGGTGGGGAGGGTGGGGTAGGGGGAGGGGAAGGAGAGTCTAGAGTGAAGAAGAATGGGCATACTCATACACTGTTCCTTGTTTGCCCAAAACAGTGTTTCCATTCGATAGTTGAGCACAGTCATGTTCCAGGCTCATTCTCATGTGAAGCCCAACTCCTTCAAGAGGAAACTGAGGGACAGACACCCCAGATAACTCACCCAAGTTGCCCAGCTCTGGTGTGGAGGAGCTGGGATTTGCACGGGGACACGTCTGGCTCCAGAGCCTGTGCTCCTTCACTGTATCTTCTTGTTTTTCAGGGTGCAGGTTCTAGTTCTAGCCTTGGGGCAGTTTCCCTGAGAGTTTAGACGAGTCCTTCAACATTCTTATGCCTCATTTTCAAGTGCAGGGCCTGTCAAATAGAAATTACTCAAGAAATATTTCTTTAAATTGGATATTCATCTACAGACAGGGTTATGGTGAGGGTTGTTGTGGATTCTGTGTTTGTAGAACAAAGGGGTGAAGAGTTTGGGCTGGCTGGTCCACCTACTTGACCCCGGGTTTATTTCATATAAATAATAATAATAATAATAAATTTGTGATAACTAAACACAGGCATGTTCATTTCTGGTCTATTTGCTGAACTTTATTTTTAATTTTTAGTTATAGTTTACATTCCATATTATTATGTATTAGTTTCAGGTGGATGCATAGTGGTTAGATAATCATATACTTTACAGAGTGTTCCCTTCAATATTTCCAGTACCCATCTGTACATTTAATATTATTGACTATAAATGCTGTACTTTGCGTTCTTGTAATTTCTTTAAGCCTTAGGTTTCTCAATGATAACATAAAAGGTAATAAGACAACTAAGTCATGGGATCTTTATGAGGTTTAGAGGACATTTGAAAAATATCAGGAAGCCAGGTATGTAGTAATTCCACTACAAAGTTCAGCTATTCACTAATACAAAGACAATTTTAGGTGAGCAAGGACTTGGAAAGTTTGGTGTTGAAAAAATAGAAATTTGGACTTGGTTTCCATCCTTTCTCTGAGTGTGTGATGACTCCATCTCAAGGTCTTTGAGAACGAAAACCCGTTTCTCTGTGGCAGCTTCTGATTCCAGGTTTGTGAATAGCCTGAAGGCAAAATGGGAAGACCGTCATCAGAAAGTGTGTAGAAACTTCCTGGGGTATAACAGTTAAGTTTAATTTCATAGTTTCCTTCCATAGTAGACACAGTTCTGTAACCCTGAGTGTCTCTGGCTTCCTTTCACCAGGAATCAGAAATCTGAGAATTTGGTTGAGCCAAGAAGAAAACAAATAGGGTGAAAATTAGCAATAAATGTACCCTTATGATCAGATTTTGCAAGATTCACTGTCTGTTTGTATATGTATTTGTCTATAATCCTCATCTAATGATATATTTTAATATAGAAAAGTGACTAATTTCCCTTCTACATGCCACAATTTTAAAGAAATGAGCACTTTATCACCTTTAATAGATTTATCTTTAA
The DNA here is from genome assembly GCA_004026585.1 of Noctilio leporinus. Classification (NCBI taxonomy): domain Eukaryota; kingdom Metazoa; phylum Chordata; class Mammalia; order Chiroptera; family Noctilionidae; genus Noctilio; species Noctilio leporinus. The sequence goes on along the minus strand of PVIW01006255.1, from coordinate 19,911 downwards.
TGTTAAATGGAAGAAAGCTTAGTTCACTTTGTTATGTAATTATATAAACTGCTTTAGAACTCAGATTTGAGAGTTTCATTCTGTGGAAGTATGGGGGTATCTTTTGGTAACTTGTTATTTATGGACTAGTATTCATTACCCCTACCCACTGGGTATAAGTGTCCCTTCATATAATTGAGTTTCACTTTTCTTTGTCCAGATGAAATTTTCCTTCCCAAACTGGCATCTATTTATTTAGTGGGGTATTCAAAACCTGCTGGTAATTTATGAACAGTCCTGCTGGGCAAGAATTAACCCTCACCTTTATTGCAAGACCATAGGTCCAATGGAGTGAAAGTACAGGATAATTAGAATGAAAGAGCTTATCAGACTCTGCTGCAACTATGAAAAAAATATCTAGACCTGCAACCTCAAAAACTTAAAGAAAATCCAATTTTGAATCTTATCTGTTTAATATCAGTATAGCCCATTATAGGACTCTTACCTCTGATTTTGCCTCTAGATAGTGTATAAATATTCCGTACTCAAGTATTGCAAAGAGAAAGGTTGTGTGGTTTAAATTGTATGAGAGGTTATATTTCAGATCTGCTGTGTGAGGAGTCAAGAGACATTTTTGAAAATTCCTCTTCAGTCTGTGAGCTGAAGATGGAGCCCTTGAGCCGTATGCTAGCAGCATTCTCAGCTTCAACTCTTCCCAAGTTGTTTATGCAGTTTTGGAAAGGATGCAGCCAGCCAAAATGTTGTCACTGTTCCTTAACTCCTGATTGTCCTCTTGGATAGTTGGTGGAGGAGACGGGATTCATGGGATTTCATGGGGCCTGGGAAAACCAGCCAAAGCCTGTAGAGGTTGGGAGCTTGAGGTTGGAGTGTGGAGCAACCATTATTGTCCCTCTGTGAGATGTTCTTCTGGAGATCTCCCTCATTGTTACCACTTCTAAGATCAACAGATTCCGGGAGCTGTTTCCTGCGCTCCTTTTCTCTTACAATGTTCTGCAAGTCTCAGGTGTTTCTGCAGCTAGATCAGTTTGTCTTGAAGGAACGTAACTGCCCCAGGTATGAGAGCCAGGAAAGGGCAGAGGTAAAAAAGGCAACACTTGTCAAATCCCCACTCTGTGCCCCGGACTTCACAAAGGTTGTCTCCTTTTCTTTTTAGTGAGAACACTATGAAATAGGTATTACTGGCCCTTTTTTTCCATTGGAAATGGACAAGATCAGTACCAATAAGTAATTTATGCACATACATAGTGAAGAAGTGGCAGAGCTCAGTTTTAGATGTAGTTCAGCTTCATTCCAATTTTGAAGGTATTTTCACTGTAATCAATGCCTTGTATACACCTGCTACAGAATATATGAAAAGTAGTCCTTTTTTTTTTTTTTTCAGTGAACACAGTTTAAATTAAAAATGAGTTGCATGAATTTCAAATGTGTGAAAATAATTTCAGTTATCAATATGGCAAAAATAGTTAGCACATTGTTTTACAGAAGAGACTCTCATGCTCTAACTGGAGTCTTGATATATTTCATATATTTGAGAGATATTTAGGCATTGTTCATAATATTATGTGTAAGTTTCTTTGGCTAGTTTGTCTTTTCTCTAATTTTCCTTGTGACATAGTTACTCAAATCTTCCCCAATTTGAGGTTTATAAAAGGATTTGCAAATGGCTTTTCTAGCACTTTTATTTTTCATAAAATCATCTTTTAAAAAATACATTTTAAGCCCTGGCTGGTGGATCAGTGGAAAGGTGCCGGTCTGTGAACCCAAAGGTCACTAGTTCGATTCTCAGTCAGGGCACATAACCAGGTTGCAGGCCAGGTCTCCAGCCGGGTCCATAGCTGGAGGCAGGGAACCATACATGGATTTCTCTCTCCCTCTCTGCCTCCCTCCATTCCCCTCTCTTCAGAAATTAATAAATAAAATCTTAAAATATATATTTTATTGATTTTGCTATTATAGTTGCCCCATTTTCCCCCTGTGCCCCCCTCTACCTGGTACCCCCCATTCCCTATGTCAATGCTTATTAGTTCATGACCATGTGTCATGCATATAAATTCTTTGGCTTCTTCATTTCCTTTATTATTCTTAACATCCTCCTGTCTATTCTGTAACTACCAATGTGTACTTTTTTTTTTCTTCTCTTTTCCTTTCCTTTCTTTTCTTTTCTTGTTTTATTTTGCTATAAGATGGGGCTAATTTTCCAAATGGCTATCCATTTGTTCTTACTGCACAAAGCCATTTTTTCCTTACTGATTTAACATACTCTTTAATAATACTCACATACTCAATTTCTGTATGCATTTTGGTCTATTTTGTTTATTGTTCCATACAAATTGTTAAGATTGCCTTACATTGATAAAGTAACTCAGGAAGACATAACATTTGTATGATGTTTAATTTTTCTATCTTAAAACGAGGTATGTTTTTACTTGTTCATCTTTTAGCTCTCTTAAGATCATTTAAAACTTCTATTTTGATCTTGTGAATTTCTTGTAATGTTTATTTCTAGATAGTTAATAATTTTTTTGCTATGGAGTTTATAGTATTTTATCTAATTTTTCTTCCTAAGTGGTTGTTATTTGCAAATATGAAGGCCATCAACTGTTGTATAAAAATGTTATTATAACCTGTATATTTGTATTATTTTTTGGTATCAGTTTTTCAGTTGAAATCTTGGATTTTTCTGGTATACAGTTATATCATCTTCAAATATTAACAATTTAAAATTTTATTTACATTATAACTAGAATATTTAGAGTAATATTCAGTAATTGAAGTGAGAGAGATCATCATGTGTTTGTTTTCTTTTAGTATAAATGATTTTTTAATGTTCAACCACCTCTGTATTTTTGGATCCAACCCAATTGGTTATTATTTTAAATCATTTTACCATATTGCTGGACTGATTTTGCTAATGATTTTTTTAAAATTTAATTTTATTGTTGTTGTATTACATCCATCCCCTTTTTGCTACTGATTTTTAATCTCACAATAAAACTGGTTTATAATATTTTGTTATACTCTTATTGGGTTTCATATTAAAATGATTATTGCTTCATAAAATGAAGTGTGAAGTTTTTCTTCTTTTTCTGTGTCCTAAAACTGTTTACAGCAAAAGAATTATTTGTTTCTTGAAGGCTTGGGAATTATGTCCTTAAAGCATGGGTGTTTTATTAATTACCATTTCAATTTTTTGCATGGTAATTAGTCTATTAAAATTTCTTACTGATTCATGCCTTAGTTTTCATAATATATATTCTAAGAGAACAGTTCATTTTATTTAGAGTTGTTGACTTCCTGATATGAGGTTGTAAAGTATATTTTCTGAAAATATATATATATTTTGAAAATATTTTGATGGTAGAATATTACCACTTTTTCATTCTTAGTGAATTAATTGATCTAGGCAATGACTATCAATGGCTGCTGTATCACAAAACAGAGAGAGTCAGGTCCTGATGAAACTATAAAATGTCACCTATTAAGTTGTCTTATCAAATAATGGAACCTGAATCTTTAAAGCTTTCACATTTGAATGCCAAATTTCAGCAAATGAAGAGTAGAAAAGAACATAGGAAATGACACACCACAGGATGTAATAAACAAAATCCAGACTGGGAAAATGACAGGACAAAAGACAGTTTCTTCAACAGAAACATGAAGAAAAAAAGAGAGATAAAAAGAGAAGGAAACATGATTAAAAGAAACAGAAAAGGCATCAACTAATAGCAGTGTATGAATCTTATTTGGATTCTGGTTCAAACAAAAACTAAAAATATATAAGATGGCTGGAAGTATAAAAACTGAAACATGAATACTGAAAATACAATGATGATATAGTGGCTGTCTTTAAAAAGAGATACTATATTTTAGTGATACATGCTGAATATTTATAGATAAAATCATTTGATGTCTGAGACTTGCTAATGTCATCAAGGCTGGAGGGAGAGGATCAGGGGTAGAGGTGAAACACAATTAGCTATGAATTAATAATTCTTAACCTGGCTAGTGGGTACAGTGAGATTCATTATTCTATTTTTCTACTTTTGTACACATTGGAAATTTTCATTCCCCCAAATCTTTGTATTCTGGGGATGTTCCCCTTTTTATGACTTATATTGGTTATGAGTTTTCTTTCTTTTTTTTTTTTTGATAAAGCTTTCCAGAAGTTTGTCTATTTCATTGTTCTTTTCAAAAGACCAGTCTAACTTGTTTTATTAGTCTACATCTATAAATTGGTTTTATTTTCTAATAATTTTTCATTTTTTTCTGATTCACCCCACTCTTCTTTCTTCAGCTTTATTCTAGCCATATTCCTAGATGCTACCTGTGAGAATAGTGCTTTGGGCCTTTTTCCTGAAGCACTTCAGTCCATAGAACTAGACTCTGAGGATTGATCTTGTCATGTCTTACGTTCCAGTTTATCATAGTAACCTCTAGTAGATAAAATCTTCCTGAACATTCATTATCTCCCCCGTTTTTGTCATCTGTGTACCACCCTGTCCATTGCCAGCCCCTCATTTCTGGATGCCCAAAGCCTCTACTGTATCCTCTGGAATCTTGGTTGGTGAGTACCTTGTCTGTCCTCTGCACCGTGCTCTTTTGTAATTGTTAATAGATAACAGGTGTCTTCTATGGCTTACATTCCCTTAAAAAGGCTGCATTTTTTCTTCTCTCATGCTCTGTGTACCTCATGAGCTGATGCTGTAGTAGGTACCCCCTTGTTCTCTATTGCCTTTTCTAAATCAGGATTCTCCTTAAAAAAACAAAACAAAAACAAAACCCTGCTGTTCCTGTAAATGCACAGTCTCTTTCCCTAGGATCCCCCTGCTGCATCACATGGTCTTCCCGGTGATTTCAAAGCCTATTATCATTCTTGGCAAATCTAGTTGCCACCCTTCAATATCTGGCCTCTTCATTCCTGAAACTTATTCTTAATGATCTTTTCCTTTACTCCACCAGCCTTTCAATTCTATGGATACACTCAGAACCACTTAAAAAAGGGCACCTCATCTGTAACCTCAACTGTCAACATATGACCTTGAACATAACAACCTGGTATCTCAGATCTACTCACTCAAGTACAAATGTTCTCTGATCTTTTGAGTCCTTTCTCCAAGTATTATAGTTCTTTGACTGCATCATTGCCTCAAGACTATTATTACCATAAATTTAAACTTATCTTATAGTTTTTGATATTTCATATGGTTTAACTCTGTTGTTCTTAATTTGTTTTTTTCTCATATTTTATTATGAATAGTCAGCAATTTTGAAATAATTTTAGAATGAAGACCCATATACCCACCACCTAGATTCTGCTATTACCTTTTTATTCTACTGCTTACTCGAATCTATTCATCTACTATTGCTCTAACTATGAATTAAGCCACTATATACTTATGGATACATTTCAAAGTAAGGAATAGACTTTAATGTTTTTCTTTCTGCATGTTTCATTATGAATAGCTTTAAGTAGTAGACTTCAGTATTTATTTACAGGTTATTGTTGGAATTAGAAATTCTGCACAATGAAATCACAGATCTAAAGTGTACATTTGCTGAATTTTGACAAATGCATATCCTTGTATAATCAAACCTCCTATCAAGATATAGAACATTACCAGGACTCCAGACAGTTCCCTCACCTTCTGTCCCACTCAGACTCTGCCCCACATCCCCAGAGGCATTGGTGTTGTGATATTTTTCATCCTAAGTCAGTTTTGCATTTCTAGAATTTCCTATAAATCAAATCAAATAGGTGTTTCCCTGTGTAAGATTTCTTTCACACTGCACACACCATGCTTTTGAGTTTCATCCTATGTTTATGCAGGTTTTGGTAATCTATTCACTTTTATTGCTAAATAGTATTCTATTGTATGACTCTACCACAGTTTGTTTATACAATCTCCAACTGATGAACACCCAGGCAAATTCCAGTTTTTGCTATTATCTCCTCATATATTAATTGGCCATTTGCATATTTTTGTGAAGTTTTTCTTCAAATTTCTAATTGGGTTATTTTTCTTTATATAATCTGGTTAACACTCCTTTGTCAGATATGTTTTGTAAATAATTCTGCCTTTCCTACACATGTTCTTTCTTTTAAGAAATTATTAATTTATTGTTGTTCTATTACAATTGCCCCATTCCCCCCACCCCCATTGCTCTCCCCTGCCCTGCCTACCCCACCCCCTCTCCCACATGCATGTTGTCTGTGTCCACTGGCCATTCATACTAGTTCCTTGACAAAACCCTTCCCTTTCTTTCCCCCTCCCCCCTCCCCCCTCCCCCCTCTACTCTGCCACTGTCAGTCTGTTCCTCATTTCCATGCCTCTGGTTCTATTCACTTTCTAAATAGTATCTTTTGATGAACAGAAGTTTACAATTTTGATGAAATTTAATTTATCAAATTTTAATGCTTTTTACTTTCTGTGGCTTGCATAAGAAATGTTTTTTCTACTCAGAGTCATGCAGTTCCTATTTTCATATTAAAGCTTATGGTTTTAGCTTGTATTTTTGATGCTGGTGTAAGTGGAATTTTAAAAATATCGATGAGATTTGGCATTTTTGTCCTATTCCTTGTTTAATGAGAAAGTGTACTCAATATTTCATAATTAAGTATGATCTCAGTTATTGGTTTTTCATAGATTCCCTTTAATCGGATGAAGGATGTTCTTTTCTGCTCCTAGCTGACTGAAGATTTTAATTATGAACGGGTGTTCTATGTGTCAAATGCTTATTCTTTATCCGTTGAGATTGTCATCTTGCTTTCAATTTTCCTCTGAGCATGGTGAATTATATATATTGATTTTAAAATGTTAAACCAATTTTGCATTCCTTGGTAACCCTGCTTGTTTATGGTGTATTATTCTTGGTATGTATTGCTGAAAATAATTTGACTTTTAAAAATGATATTTTTATATATAATTTTGGATGATGTTGATGTATGCTTTTCTTTTCTTGTTATTTCTTTATCAAGTTTTGCTATTAAGATTATGTTGGTCTCATAAAACAAGTTGAGAAGTGCTTTTACATTTTTTATTTTGTGATAGGGTTAATGTGGGATTTGTGTTATTTTTTTCCTTATGTGTGTGCCAGCCGGCATTAGTGAAACTATTTCAAACAGGGGTTTGGGAACATCCAGGATACTGCTTTACAAACCTCCTTAATCTTTTTTGGTTTCTCATACTTCCTGTGGGTCTAAAAAAATTTTTTTTATGACTTTAACACTTTGAGATCAAATTTTTATTTATTTATTAATATTTTTTTTTTTGAGATCAAAATTTTAAATAGACTCAGTTTTGGTTTGTTGGAAGTTTTTAAAATTTTTTTATTCATGATTAGTTTATGGTGGTAGAAAGAGGATCACAGAGGTAAAATGCCATACTCATTATATCATATCAAGAGAATCTATTGTCAACATAATGTAACACTGATGATTTGACTTTAGTACCTGGTCAAGGCATGCTTGCCAGGGTCTCCGCTGTAACGCTACTGTTTTCTCCTTCCATACACTTTGGAAGCAAGCCACTAAGCACAGCTCACACTCAGGGGCGGGGAGGTAAGCTCTGCTTCCTGGAGACGGGTAATAACTACACAATTTACTTGGAATTCTAAATGAGCGATCTCTTTGGTGGAAGGTTTTTATTTTCTTTACTATGCTGTGAAAATGTTAAATTTCCTGTTGTATTATTGTTACTAACTAACATGGCCAATGGTCTCTCATTCTTGTCCTCTGCCATCTCTTTCTCTACAGTACAGATTAGCAAGAAGTTCATTTATACCGGAGAGCAAACTTTCTCTAACCGGTTTTGTTGGTTGATGCCAACATTGTGGTATTTGTGAGGACTTGTTGCAGTTTTGTTTCTTTCTTCACATGGGGCTGCTGCTCATGAAAATAGAGGATAAATTATCAGCATGTGTCCCTGGAGGGACATCAGTACTTCTGATTCCAACATGGAAAATATATGGAAACCAGTATCATAATGTCTCCCACTCTTAAAACATTCTGAAATGAGGATATTGAGTGTGCATTATGTTTTAAGCATTTATTAAGTTTGTAGAGTGTCGTGATCATACTGTTTCTGGTGTGGGTAGAAACGAGTAATTCACCTTGTGAATCATAGTATAACAAAGAAGGCTTTTCAAGAGAAGGAACAAGAATAGGAGGTGCTATTTTGGCTCTGAACAAAAATAGTCAGTGAACTCTATCTGCTGCCATCACAAAGGCACCTGGTGAAAAACACCTGCTGCTCCTATTTTCTATCATTAAAGAACTAGATGTCAGAAGATAAAACACTTCCAATGACACTTTCTGAAAAGAGAGGGTACAAAATCTGTGTATTTAGGAAGCTTATGTAGAATTTGAGATGATGGCTTGTAACAACTGTGCTTCCCCTCAGGATGATAATGGTGTAGATATTTTTAATGGTGTTGGACATGAAGTATTCTTTCATAGGAACTCCTTACCCTCTTCAGAAATAAATCCTCTTAATGTTTTGGTTGATATTCTTTCAAAATATTTTATATGTCTATACACAAGTGTATGTATACTTTTACAATACTATAACCATACTAACCATTTCTTTATGTTATTAAATGTTCTACTGCAGTATCATTTTTAATGGCTACAGTGTTCCAGTGAATAGAGGCACTGGTATTTAACGAGTCTCATGTTATTGAACTGCCACCAACAGTGCTGTGATGAACATATCTTGATAGTTATCTTTGACATATTATTGATTCATTCTTCAGAGAAAAGTTTCTCAAACTTGGCACTATTGACATTTTGGAAACAGGACGCCTTGTGCACTTTGGGAAGTCCAGCAACATGCTGGCCTCTTTCACTGATGCTAGTCGTACCCTCACTCCTAGCCCTGACAGCTTTCCACACTTTGTCAAATATCCCCTGGGAGTCACCATTTCTCCCCCATGGAGAACCAGTGGTTGGGAGCAAATTCTTTGAAGAATAGTTTGCTATGTAAATGGTATGTACAATTTAAATAAAAATACCAGTGAGGTTTTATTTTATTATTATTTTTTATGATTATCAAAGTACATTTTATTTATTTAAAGATTAAAAAAATTTATTATTTTTAGAGAGAGGGAAAGGGAGAGAGGCAGAGAAGGAGAGAGACATCAAATGTGTGGTTGCCTTTCACCTGCCTCCAGCCATGGACCTGGCTGGAGACCTGGCTTGCAACCTCATTATGTGCCCTGGCTGGGAATCGAACCTGCAACCTTTGGGTTCGCAGGCCAGCACCATTCCACTGAGCCACCAGCCAGGGCTCAAGGTTTTATTTTTGAGTTGAGGAAGAGTTATGTGAGAATACAGAGAAACAACTTAAAATTTTATTAAAATTTTTTTAGATCTTTCCTACCAAGTTCTTTGAGTTTAGTTTGCCCAGTGATAAATACAATAGGGTTCTGTCATCTTTAGCTATAAGAAAATTTCTCTATGTAGCAATAGAGTGGTAGAACTCAGAAAAAATAAAAAGAACTAATTCTCAAACTGTTCTCATTTTATTAATTATATATTATTTTGTAGTTTTATATTCTGTAACCACATTTACATAGTTTAGACTGTAATATTTTCCTTTCCATAGGCAGTTAACAGGACTGATTAAGTGTATAGATTTTGGAATCAAACTAGATCTGATACTGCATTCTACCTGTTTCTATCTAACTAGCTGATCTGGGGCCACTTGAATCCTCAGTTTCTGTATCTGTAAAATGGGGAAAATAATATCTAGCATAACAAATTGTTGGGAAAAGTAAATATGTTTTGAGACTCTTAACAATGTTTGATGAAAGAAAATACTGATTAAATATCCCTCCCACAACTGAAAGGATAATTTATTTTCTCAATTTAATTCTGTAGGCCATGTATAGAGGCATTTTAGTAGCAAGAGTGCCCTGAACACTTTTCATTGGTTTAATAATTTCAGTTGTGATATTTTAAGTTTGTAAATATTAAATTTTGTATTTGACACCATGATAGTTGCTATTTGAGTAATTTGGAACAAAATCCCATTGGGTAAATGAGGGAAGAAAATGCTAGATGCTTAATTATCTGTTTTTATTTTCATTTATTTTAATATATATTTCATATTTGCTAATGTTCATAATAGGTCAGTAGAGTGGTATCATGTGTTTGATTTGTAAATAAATAAAAACATGTTGAGGATACTTGATCAAGATTTCTTGACTGCTGGTATATGAGATTAACATCTATTTTGGAGACCATTTGGGGAAGGTTGCTTTTCACTGTTTCTGTGGTCTGAGACAGAGGACAGGAGTCATAAATCTCACTGCCTGTCAGAGTCCCCACAATTTACGGAGGGTTATTTCAACATCATTATGCATGAAGTTTCATCATTCTTGTGGTCTTCAAGTATAGCAGAGGTCTACTTTAACTGTTCTCACTCCAGTCTTTCTCTTAAGATTGATTGAAGGAGGGAGCAAGATGAAGCATTTTACTATGTCGCTGATAGCACCTTGGAAGATTCCCTGTTCTGAAAATGGACAATAAGATACAAGATTCTAGCTTTCTTTTTTTTTTTTAATTTAATTTTATTGTTGTTGTATTACATCTATCCCTTTTCCACTTCCCTCTCTCCCCTTCCCCACTCACCCACTCCCCAACAAAGTCCATCCCATTTGTTGTCCATGTCCATGGTTCTTCCATGCTAGTTCCTTAACTGAACTGCTCCCCTTCTTTGCCTACTTCTCCCCTCTCCCTCCTCCCTTCTGCCCACTGAAGGCCTATTCATTGTATTCATGTATCTGGTTCTGTTTTGCTTGTTGTTTATTTTGTTCATTATTGTCCCGTAATGGGTGAGATCATAGGGTGTTTGTCTTTCACTGACTGACTTATTTCACTAAGCATAATACTTTCTAGTTCCATCCATGTTGTTGAAAAGGGTAGGAGTTCCTTCTTTCTTTCTGCTTTATAGTATTCCATTGTGTAGATGTACCAAAGTTTTTTGATCCAGTCATCCACTGATGGACACTTAGGCTGTTTCTAGCACTTGGCTATTGTAAATATTGCTGTTATGAACATAGGGGTGCATAGGTTCTTCTGAATTGGTGTTTCAGGATTCTTTGGGTATAGTCCAAGTAGTGGAATTGCTGGATCAAAAGGCAGTTTCATTTTTAGTTTTTTATGAAAACTCCATCCTGTTTTCTATAGTGGCTACACCAGCCTACATTCCCACCAATGGTGCACCACGTTTTCCTTTTCCCTACATCCTCACTAACACTTGATGTTTGTTGATTTGTTGATGATGGCTATTCTGACAGGCATGAGGTGGTATCTTATTGTGGTTTTAATGTGCATTTCTCTGATGGCTAGTGATGTTGAGCATTCTTTCATATGCCTTTGGGCCTTTTGTATGTCCTCCTCAGAGAGTTGTCTGTTCAGGTCCTTTGCCCATTTTTTAATTGGGCTGTCTGTCTCCCTGGTGCTGAGTCACATTAGTTCTTTATATATTTTGGATATCAAACTCTTGTCTGAGATATCATTGGCAAATATGCTTTCCCATACTGTTGGTTCCCTTTTAATTTTGCTTGTGTTTTCTTTAGCTTAACAGAAATTTTTCAGTTTGATACAGCCCCATTTATTTATTAAGATTCTAACTTTCTATTTTGAAAATCGAAAACTAGAAATTAGGTGATAACAATGTCCAAATAAACCCTTCTGTCCTTTCCTTCAGCACCACCTTGAAATAATGACATCTAAAGATAATGGAAAGGTACCATAAGATTGACAGCCTGTAAATGACATTAGTTAGAAGTTGTTGAAAGAAGATTTTTTTTGTGTGTGTATGTGTACTGTTGTTTGAATAGGAGAACCAATTTTCATTGGGTTCCTGGTATCTGACAGGCTCTGTACATTGGATCTTTATACCATCTATGTTTACCCTCATACAAGCAAAAGAGGGGGCGGGGAAAGAATTTCTTTCTCCTCTCATGGTAAAAAGAGTTAACAAGTAAAGAAGATAAAGTAGAAAGTTAAGGTTTTGTTAGTTTTCCACATTGACGCTTTCCCTACTCTATAGACTATCAGTATTTTGAGTACTTTCAGAAATTTCTATGTATATAAAGGGAAAAATATGTATACACTCTTCCCACAGATGAGAATCAAAATGTACAAGTGAGAGCCATGTTGTAGATATTATTATATAAACTTCTTTTCCTCACTTTGTAATATAATTGGGATATTTGTAATACCAGTGTAAATAGATTTACCTCATTCTTTGTAGAGGCTTCCTGGCATTTCATTGTATGGTTTACTGTAATAAATTTAGCTACCTCCTCATTCAATGTCATAATATCTCTGTATGTTTCTTTGAACACTTTTCTAGGGATGGATTTATAGAAATAAAATTCCTGGTTCACAATGAATGCATGTTTGAAATTTAAACACAACAAGAGTACATCCATTTATCTTTCCACAAGTGAAAATTTTTACTTTAAAAAATTTATATTGTTTAGCCCTGGCTGGTGGCACAGTGGATAAGGCACCAGCCTATGAACCCAAAGGTTGCTGGCTCAATTCCCAGTCAGGGCTTTAACTGGGTTGCAAGCCAGGTCTTCAGCAAGGTCCTCAGCTGGAGGCAGGTGAAAGGCAACCATACATTGATGTTTCTCTCCCTTTCTGCCTCCTTCCTTGCCCTTCTCACTCTAAAAATAATGAATGTAATCTTTAACAAATAAAAATAAAAATAATTTATATTGTTTAAATGTTAAGGGCAATAAAGACATTTAGTTTTTCTCTTACTTAAAAAAAAATGAGTGATATTGAGCATCTCAAAGAGGTCACTTTATGTACGTTACTGTGATTAGGGCTTTTTCCATGATGCCAGCTGCATCCTAAGCTGTTTCTTTACATAGGGTCACCCAGGAAGCTGGAGTGAAGGCTGCAGGCTGCTCTATCAAGCAGGCTAATTGATTACTGAGAAAACATCAAAAGCTAGTCCTGAGTGACCTGTCCCCCAAATGCAGCAGAGGTCATAGAATAACTTACATTACCCAGCGTTTGGCTATGCTGCTGGCTGTGTGAAGTCAGTAGTGCCCACTTTCTCTGCAGGATTTTGCTTTGGGATAAAGATTTATTGGTAGACCTCACATTACAACACAGTCAGAGGCTTTGGGACCTGATTCTCTATATTCAGAAGCACAGGGAAAAATTATTTAACATCTTGACCTCAGGTAACAATATCTACTTCATGGGGTTGGATCAGGCATTACATTCTGTGGGGATATTCTACTGTCTACTGCATTGACTGTCCTTCATGTTGTTTCATTATTTTCTGAGACTTTCCTTTGTATTGGGTTGTGAAAAAGCTTATGGCGAGAAAGAAACCAAAGTGGATGTTTTAAGAGGCAGGTAAAATAAAAGCATGACTGCTCATGCATGTGGATTATTAGGTGTTAAATATAAAATATGACTTTATAGATGTAGTGATACCTGAGTTGGGCTTAGTGATATAGTTGTGATGGAAAAAAATGTATTATTATGTTTTTCATGATGTTCAGATAGTCTGAGTGGTTTATATTCTCTAAACATTTCTTGCTTTACTCTTTATCAGATTCCACTCTTTAATATTTCGTGCCTGGTCTCTACAGACAAGCAAAGGTTATGTACTGCTACAGTCTTTTAGTTATAAGGAAATCCACATTTTCCCCCCTTTTACTCTCATACTGCCAGTTTCCCACACACTTTCTTCTCTCAAAGACATTCTCAAGTTTAATGATATATTTTTAAAAAGTCAGGTAATTTTCAGGTAATAAAATTCTGGAATCCTGCAGATTTTAAAAGAAATGCTAAGAATTGAAACAACCCCTTATATACAGAGGCATTTACCATGTCTATCTAAAAATTACAGCTACCCATTTGCTAGTTACATTATTATGAAATTGCTAATATTACCTACTTTTCAAAATCATTAAAATAAGTTCGGTTGAAAGTAATGTTATTTACTAAAAAAAGGAAACAATAAGGCATATATCTCTTCACATTGGATTAAATTTGAAATATATTTTATGGAAAATGGTACATTTTAAAGATTAATCTTAACTGGAGAGTCTTTCCCTGTATAAATATCTTATAATTTCACATCATGTAGTATTGTAGTTTTTCCTGATAATTTGTGTCTTTGAGAACTATCAGCCTAGGTAAACTGTACTGATTTAAAGATTTCTTAGTGTTCGTTGTGAGGGTACAAAAACAAAACAAAACAAAAAATGTGTGTCGTAATATTCTTGTATAGTACATCTAGTCTGGTTAAATGGAATTATCTTCTTCAAAAGTTACCATGAAAGAAAACAAAACAGAACCCCACCCCCTCAACAACAAAAAAAGAGAATAAATTGCATATAATTGTGGTAAAGAATAAGCTTTTACCGATTAGCTAGAAAATAGCAGAGATAAACTTCTCTGTAACTAATCAATGGTGGATAGAGAATATTTTAAAAATGTATTGCATTGTTCTTATTGAAGGGCATGAGAGCATTGCATAATCTCTAATTCCTGCCAGAGAGACTTTCTCATTGGTTAGAACCATTTTTAGAGCATTCAAATTAAACAGTGTTTATTGAAGCTATGTTGTTAGGCAGTGTGCTAGGTATAGAGCTGGGGGTTGTGATGGTGGTGAAAAGATGAGGAAAGTATACTGCCTAGGAGATCTTACAAGCCGGAGCACAGAAGAGTATAGAGAGGCAATCATATAAATATAAGACAATAATACAAAAGATAAGAAGTAGTCATCAAGCCCTGGCTGGTGGCACAGTGGATAAGGTGCCAGCCTGAGAACCCAAAGGTCACTGGTTCAATTCCCAGCCAGGGCACATAAGTAGGTTGCAAGCTAGGTCTCCAGCCAGGCCTTAGCTGGAGGCAGGTGATGTTTCTCTCCCTCTCTGCCTTGCTGCCTTCCCCTCTCTCTAAAAATAATAAATAAAATCTTAAAAATGAAAAAGAAGTAGTCATTAATTGGATGGGAAGGGACAGGACCAATGAGAAAGCCTGGGCACCCCCAAAGATTAGAAAACAGAGCAATATCAGAAGCAGATGGTATAAGTAGCTGGAGGAGGTTGAAAGGAGGGAAGAGTTCTCCAAAGGACTCGTTGAAACAGTGAAGGAAACATGGAGATTGAGACTGATGTTCCTCTAGTTATGAAGATACTGGGCTGATGGGACTGGAGTTGGGTTAGGGAAAGTAAAGATGACATCACCAGCATCTTTGTACACGCCAGAGTTCAGTCTGATTACTTCCAAGGAAAAGCCAGGTTTCAGTTTAGAAGAGGAGGTAGAAGAAGTGGTGCTAGGTGTGTTCAATGAGCATGTGTGTCCAAGGGTTCAAGGGTGAAGGGGAGGAGGGTGGGTTGGGGAGAACACAGATGCAGGAGGTGAGTGGGAAGCAGGTGGGTTTTGGCCAGTGGAGCAAAAGCAGGGAATCATGGGAAGGGAAGAGGCTGCTTTTAGAGGCAGCTGCTTTCAAGGTTGCATTTGTGCCTGGGGGCCTCTTCACAGCCATGACTCCCGATGCATCTCATCCTGCTAGCAGAAGGGGACTGGGTGGCCCTGGTGACCTGGCCAGCTGCACACAAATGCATGGTGACTGCCATCCTTTAAAACAACAGTAATGTCAGTGGTGGCAGCAGCAGCACCAACCTGTCCCCTCTGGAGACAGTACTGCATATATTATTTTTAATAATTGGCCACAAATGAACTAATTGCTACAATTATTAAACCTGTTTTCCCCTCTAGCTTGTCATTATCTGCAAATGTCAAAACAAGTAAAATAAATGCACTAGATTTCCTTCAGATGTTTGTCGATAATGATTGTTCTTCTAAAAACACTTAAAAACTGTATGAGTCTGACAGCAAACGCTGGTTCTTGGGTTACTTTGAAATGTTTTTTTTTTTTTTTTTTTAATAATTTGAATATCTGGTTGCACTTTTTATTTTATTTTTAAATAGTTTAAAAATATTGTTTTTAGAAAGAGGGGAAGGGAGGGAGCAAGAGAGGGAGAGAAACATCTGTGTATGGTGGCCTTTCACATGCCTCCAGCTGGGGACTGGGACAGTCAGAGGCTTCTCATCGGTTCTCCTATGGTTGGAGAATGTCTGTTTGGCCCACTGTTCCCGTAGCCAGAGCTGTTTCCAGAATGCAATTTGTTGTTGAGACTGCCTTGGTGTGAGTACCCACTCTTCTGTTTATCTTTGAGACTCTCAGTGAGCTAGTTAATCCTCTGTGTTGTTTTCTCATCTGAAAAAGAGGGATGACCATACTTTCTACATTATGGAATGGTTAAGAGAGTTACATCAAGACTAAATGTAGTAGGTGAGACTTAAAGACAGACCAAGGCTGTATGTAGATCACAGTTAGTGCCCATGGTAGTTCACTGATATGACCATTATTGTTGCTGTTAGATCAACTGGGATAGTTGCTTCATTAACAGCTTGTGCTGTTATATGTGATCTCAGCCACTCATAAAGAGAATGAACGTTCAACAGTTAAGTGACTGAAGATTTTTTGACTGTTGTCTCCTGATACATAGGGGAATATTTTAAAAAATATATTGAGTGTTACTGCTTACTGAATAAAGACAGAGGTGAAATAAAAGTGAATAAGGTAATATCTTAATCCTTTTATTTCAACAGATGTCAAAAATATAAGAAAATAGCCAAAAGAACCTCAATGTAGATACAAGAATTGACATATCATGATGCTCTATGTACTATCAGGCCTTCTGCTTTTCATAAGATCTAAAAACTGGAAGCATTAAGAAAGTTGATCAAGGTCATAGAAATCATTTGTTTAACACTCTCATCTTGGAAGTACGGATTGATTAAGTATTTTGCAAGGACATGGAAGTAGTAATTTATTAGAAATTATATTTAGATGTTGAACAGCTAAGAACTCTTTGTTGCATAACCTTGTTGCATAAATTGTTAGTTTTTAGACTTTTCACAATTGAATCTGCCTGCTGAGCCTTTTGCAAAGGCTCAGAACGTGTGCAGACTTCAGAGCCTGATTTGCCCCTGCAAGATGATATTGACTGAGCCATAGAAAAGTCAGGCTATTAAAGGAAAATTAAGCGATGTCTTGTGTGACTGAGCCTTATGTTAGTTGCTGAGGTAGGGACTAATGCTTGTTAGTATTTTTCAGCTCTTTGTATATATAAGTCATGTCTGTATCTGATGTGGCAACAGGCAAGAAAAGGGATAAAAATAGAACGTACAGACAGGACAAGTACTTTGTCAAACAACTTATTCTAAGCATAAAAAAGTAATTAGGGTAAATTATATTGTGTCCTGCATTTCATATGAAAACTTCATTAAGGTAATAACGCTGTGATTAGCTTCCCCTCTGAAGAGAATGTTCTGCAGGCAAAATGCCAGATGCCTCCTGGCCTTGGTTCATGTTGCTTTGGGAGCCTGCTGATGGCCACTTACCTGTTTTCCTTAATGTGAAAATCCCACAGGCTGTAAGAGTTGTTGATGACTAGTACCTGCGGGTATGTTTAAGTTTCAGATAGTATCACAAAAGGATTTTCAATGAGAGTAATAATAATAATTAATAGCAAGAGCCTGGCTGGCGGCTCAGTGGATAAGTGCAAATCCAAATGTTGCTGGTTCGATTCCCAATCAGGGCACATAACCAGGTTGCAGGTCAGGTCTCCAGCCAAGTCCATTGCTGGAGGCAGGTGAAAGGCAACCACACATTGATGTCTCTTTCCCTCTCTGCCTCTTTCCCTTCCCCTCTCTCTGGAAATGGTAAATAAATTCTTTTAAAAAATAATAAAAATAAATAGCAAGAGTAACAGTTTTCCTTATTTTCCACTGGGCCATTACTGCAGCCTTGTAATATCCACACTAGTTATAAATCAAATGGTGATTCTTATTTGAAAAGTGAAGAACATGAACATTAGAGAAGTAACTTTGCCAAATAATTCCTCTACTATGCCCAGAAATGGAATTAAACCTCAAGTCTGCCTAAATCTCCAGCCTGATTCTCAGACTGATTATGCTATATTGTGCTTTCCTTTTTTTCACAATGCCTCAAATAAAACATCAATGGAATATTTACTTAAATATTTAGCCTTTTGAAACAAAAGTTTGTTCTAATTTTCTAAATCATAGTTATGCTGTCAAATATATAGGAAATGACAAGTTGGAGAGAAATTATAGGTGGAAACAAATAAGAAATAAAAATACACATTTTTGCACTCCTAAGGATCCCAATGGGAAAGAAATGGCACACTCATGTTGGGTATTTGAAAAGAGTTTAAAGAGGGATTATTGTAAGAGTATAGCTTAGTTCCTTAGTCTTCCCAGGCTGGTATAACAATACTATAGACTGGATGGCTTAAACAACAGAGGTTTATTGTCTCACAGGCTGGAAGTCTGAGGTCAGGTTGCCGGCATGGTCTGGACATGGTGAGGGCTGGCCTCCTGGTGTGCAGAGGGCTGCCTTCTTGCTCTGTCTTCATTTGTGATTTCTAGGAGGACACAACACCCTCTAGAGAAGTTAGGGGAACCACAATGGATAGTGAAGTACCCTGGGGCTAGAAACTTAAGGAAGGCACCACTCCAACCTGAAGGAACCAGGGAGGGTTTGGCCACTACTCTGGGCAGAGAGAGAGGCAGTGTGGTAAGGGCCACCACCAGGAGCTGTGCCGGTGGTTGGGGGCGCAGGCAGTAGCCACGCCCTCCCAAAAGGAGCAAGAACTTCACTGCTCGTCCCCCTCTGATTTTCCCTGCGCTTCTCCCTCGTGGAGCCTAACTGGAAGCCAAAGGAGGGAAGTTCGTACACATGTAGAGGAGGAGAAATAACTCTTCCGCTACTCTTTGGAGTTTCTAGCTAAGACCTCTGTAATAAAAGAGATTAATTTAAAATAAAAAACCGCAGAAGTTATTAACATGTATACCTCATTATACATGGGAGATATCCAAAGAAAATGAGGAACTCCCAAAGGTGCCTTAGAATTCAAATACCATCCTAATAGGGAGAGGTGATGGAGGATGGAGCCCTCTTATCCAAAATTAAATGACTTTTAGGAAAGCAGGATGGAGCCTTAGAAGAATGGATGGAAACATGATGGTTTGTGATTGAGTGTGGTAGGGTCTGCTGTTGACTTCTAGTCTCTTCTGTCATAAAAGTCAATTTTCCCTGGTTGATGAACCTTCGTGGAGGGGACTTTGACAATTGAGCCCCTGTTGGAGATCTGTCTTTAGGCAGGTAAGGGAAGTTCAGAGACAGTCTCTCTCTGTATTTGCAATTTTCCAAGCACCAATAGCTCAGTATTGTTAATGTATCAAAGTGGCATTTTGGGGTGGTATGTCCTGAAAACCTGTAGTCCTATTTTGGGGTGGCATATATTTTTGCCCTTCTCATGTCAACTTCTAAGACATAGAGCAGGATGGAAAAGGAAGGAGAGTGGACTTGGAAGGGCAAGGATATCAACAGGTACCTGCTGTCTGCTTTACCTTATAACTAACCACCTTATCTAAAATGGAACTTCCTCTCTGTTTCCTCCTGTTAGTCTCCCACACATCATTGATGATCTCTTCCAGTGAGAAACTACCTCCTTATTTATTTGTATATTTTGTATTTGTGTGACTCCCTTCTCTAATAAGTTTCTCAGAGCAGGAACTTTTGTTGTTAGCATTGTTGCTCTGGTAATGCTATTTTTTTTTTTTTTTTTTTTCAAGTCCACCACTTTTAATGTAGCCACCACAATCACAACTTGCAATTCCACTAAAGAATCTAAACACATTTGACATAAAGCCTGGCCTCTCTGTGGCATTTTGGCTGGCAGTCTCTCCTGATCAGTCCTTGATTAAAAGAGAAGCCAGAAAGGTAGGTGCTCAGTGTGATCAGTCTGTAAGAGATATTAAAGCATCAG